>KK121328.1:103602-126314 GCA_000611955.2 Stegodyphus mimosarum
CCCCGAAGCATGACATGTAATATACGAGGGCTGTTCAGAAAGTATCGAGACTGTATTTATTTTATTTATTCCAGAAAATCCTTAGCGGTAGGACTGTGTGCATAATGCACATGCATGTTTCACAAAAACTGGCAGGTCTGTACAGCGCGCCGTTCAGTCACACCGACTTCTTTCATGTGGAGTGTTTGCGTGCGTTTGTCAAAAACAGAAAATATATGAAAACACGGAGCAGCGAATCTCTATCAATTTTTGCTTTAAGCTCGGTAAAACAGGCACCAAAACCTACAAGATAATGAAAACAGCATTTGGAAATGAGGCGCTGAGTCGTGCTCGGGTTTTCGAATGGTTCCGCCGATTCAAGGAGGGTCGGAAATCAGTGGACAGTGATCCCCGTTCTGGACGCCTGTCCACCTCTCACAATGAGGACAAGATTGCACAAGTGCAGGCTGTGGTGCGCTCTGATCGTCATTTAACAGTCTGAGAAATTGCACAGTGTTGTGTTTCCATAGGATCATGTGATGAAATTCTGAGAAAGGACTTCAACATGCGCCGAGTGTCTGCAAAGCTTGTGCTGCATCTCCTCACTGAGGATCAGCAATTCCAATGACTGGCAATCTCATCTGATTTGTTTCAAAAGGCAAGCGATGATCCGGAGTTCATGAAACTCATCATCGCTGGGGATGAGTCGTGGATTTACGGATATGATCCCGAAACAAAGCAGCAGTCGTCACAATAGAAAAGCCCCGGGTCTCCTTGGCCAAAGAAAACACGGCAGGTGCGAAGCCAGATCAAAGTCATGTTGCTTGTGTTTTTTGATGCAGATGGAATTGTTCATCATGAGTACGCTCCCCAGGGCCAGACAGTGAACAAGGAATTCTACTTGGACATCATGAGGAGATTAAGAGAGGCTGTTCGCAGAAAAAGACCTGTGTTGTGGGCGTCCTCTCGCTGGATGCTTCATCATGACAGAGCCCCAACGCACACCAGCAATCTTGTGCAGCAGTTCCTGGCAAAACACGGAACAATCCAAGAAGCACATCCTCCCTACTTGCTGGGCATGTCACCTCCGGATTTCTTCCTCTTTCCCAAGATCAAGAACACCTTAAAAGGATACCGGTTCAGGACATTGAGACGATAAAACAGAATTCGATGCAGCAGCTTCAAGCCATCCCAAAGTCGGAGTTCCAGAAATGTTTCGCGACTGGAAACATCGTTCGGCCAAATGTGTTACTGCCAATGGAGCATATTTCGAAAGAGATTGGCTCAAAACCTGTTTTGCATAATAAACTCAGTCTCGATACTTTCTGAAGAGCCCTCGTATATTAAATTTGTATATAGCATTGTTCTAACATAGGTATTTTGACAATTGGATGTTTTCTTAAATGACACACTGAATTGTTTTCCGTATTTCAATTCTATGACTTAAATTGTGCCTAAATATTAAAATTGTAAAAATTTGGTGAGAAACTTAAATTTAAAATAAAAAAATTTATCTTGGTGTAATTTTTTTTCAGTTTGTGCTGAGAATAATTCATACAGCGAAATTCTTATTAATGATAACCTTTCCCTTTTATTGTGCACGAGCAGAACAAAGGTGATTGTTTATTCTTTCAAATAATTGTAACAAAGTACATAAACCACATTTGTCGTTGTTATTGCTTATAACAAATATGCCAAATTTCAAAACCCCCCAACACATAAATTCACCTACATCTAAGGAAATTTTGAATAAAACATTTTTTGCAGGTGTGCCTACAAATACTTCTACTTTAAGGTGATGGTAAAAATATTATAGGTTGTAGTTCAAAAATTTATAAAAGTTTCTAAGAAAAATATAAAGTAAAAAAATGCAAGTCAGAAAATATCTGCAAATGTTATTTGGATTGAACCTAAATTTTCTGTTGTGAAGGAAGGAATGAAGTAAATGTAATTAAAAATAAAAAGATATTAATGAGTATGTACCAAATTCAATTAACATTGTACAAAACTTGGCAGTTTGGCATAATCTGAGTCATAAAATCAAAATATGGGAAAAAATAAATATCACTTCAGAAAAAGTTCAATCTTGTGTCAGAATACCTGTGCAATATATGAGTCTAATATATATTCTAAATCAAGCTTTCAAGACATGGAAAACGAATGTTAAATTTTGTCAATCGACACAGTAGAACAAAAGATGTAGAACTGTTCCTTTGTGTGTGTGTACATTGTATAAGCAGTTGTGTTTGAAGTGCAAAATGATGCTCTTTAGATTCATATATTATAAACAATTAGTAATTTTAGAACAGGAAGTGGGTGTGGCTAAATTGAAATGAAGAATTAAAAAGACTATTGCCAAATTAAAGTTAGAAGTTTATTTTCATTTTATAGCATGCATACATATGTAGTAGTTTTATGGAAGATGAAACCAATTAACTTTTTAGTCATGCTGAGATGTAGCTTGCTCGCAAATAAGATGCATAATAGGTGGATGGAAATCATAGTTATGTGGAATTTCATGTAGATAAGACAGCGCACTAGAAAAGGTACCAATTATTTTACAGTCCAGTTATTTAGGATGGTGATTGTATTATAATGTATAACGACTCAGTTACAGTCAAATATAGCCATCTTGACAAACACATTTTATTTCTAAACAAGGACAATTCTTTAGGAGAAAATTTTCTAGAAATCACTCAGCACAATTGTTACAATCTGTTCCTCACAGTTTTATATAAAATCAGTTTCATTTTCATGCTAGCTGGGCTTTAAAAGAGTGTAAAAAGAGAGTATGTATTGAGGTAGCTGAAGTGTTTTAAGCTCAGGATCTTTTGTTAGGATACTCTGCAGCAGTTAGGCAGGAGCTTACAGGACTGCATATTACTGAAGAAAAAGTGATGCATTACAGGGTCTTTGAAGGATGCTGAATTTAAATTTAAATTAGGAGTTAAAGGGTCTATTGTCAATTAAGTTAGTAATTGTCTTTCATATTTATCTTAAATATATATTGTTAATATATATATGTATATATATATATATATATATGAGATATAAAATCTGAAAGAAAATTACTGAGGGCCACTCTGAAATTTTTTAGATACACATAGGTTTTTAACCCTCCGAGCGATACGGGTTTAGCCCCGAATTTTCAAAGTTCCTCAAAATATCATGAATAATTGGTATTTTCTTGATTTTAATTAAAAAATGACTCTTTCATTTTGTACCTTGATTACTTTCCTTCCAATATACATCCAAACCGAAATCAGATACGTTAAAAGCTAGCAGAAATGTTCATGTGTAATGAATATAGAAGGCAGCCTTCTAGACAAAATTTTCTGGCTGTAATGCTGAGATGTTTATGCTTATGAAATTAATATAAGTTATGCTTCTGAAATTTTTAGAGTGTCCAAAAGTAGTCTCCTCCAAACATCAGTGCACTTCTATAAGCTAATTTTCCAAAGATTAAATGCCTCAAGCCATTCATTTCTCGAAATCGATTAAAAAATTGCATTTATAACTTCATCAACCTCATCTTCAGAATGAGAATGGCATCCACAAGTTCTTCTTTAGATTAAACAAATAATATAAATTTTTTTTAAAGTCATCAATTCCTACTTGAGTTAACAAAGAAAATTTTTAAACATACAAAAAAAATTTTTTTAAATTAAAAATTCTTAAAATTTTTGTGTGAAAAAACTGTATTAACATCAAGTGTCATCCACTACAAATGTAAAAAAACATATTTGAACTTGAGTGGATGAATAAAAAGTATTTTATTAATGATTGAAAATTTGAATAAGATATAGGGAGAGTGTGAGCTAATACTAGGAATTTAAGAATAGTCAAAAGTCACACATAGCTAGATTGGGTTAATAGTGTGGATAAAGTGATATCACTTTGATGTGTTTTTGTTCAAGAAACTCAGTTTTTCTGAATCAGAAGATGCATTGTCTTAGCATGATTTGCCCTAATATTCACATTCTAGAGAATTTCTGGAAGATACTTAATGGTGTACCAGTCAGCTGTACACCACTAAATGTGTTCCAGTGTTAGTTCTTTCTTTACAGCATGATCGCTTTGACCAGTCCTATACTTCTGCAGAAAATGGCATGCATTACTTTTTTTCATGGCTTTCTTAACATATTGGAATGTCAAAAAATGGTATGTACGTTTCATCACCTGTTAAGATTTTAGAAATAATGCGGTGACACCATTTTTAAGGAATTTAATGGTTTCTTTATTCTGATATGCTCCTTTTTTCAGTGCTCAGCTAAGTTATCGGAAATTCAACAGCAAACTAGTTTTTTCATATGCAATTCTTCATGACTAATTTTATGTATGACGGTAGATCCAATGTTAAATTCTTTCTGTGTTATTTGGTAGGCGCAGCAATTATCATCGATTAACAATTTCGTATGGCAGACACATTGTAAACCGTCTGAATACAGTAGCACGAGATGGACCTTCATTTTTAAGTGTTAATAGTAGAATGCATTCTTCTTGATTTAATCTTAATTCTTCTTGATTAATCATTGAATGCATTCTTCTTGATTTAATCCCACTTTAAAATCATACAAAAATCATAATGTGATAATGTTCTCACATCAACTCTGCTTTTCCTTCTATCTAAAATTTATTCTGCGCTAAACTACGTGAAACTAGCCAGTAAAAAGTCCTCTGCTTGATTAAAATAGTTCAAATTTTCAAATGTAACTGTTAATTTTTTCTTGCCACTTATCATCTGCGCATATTTCAGAAATTTCAGAGTGACCTTCATAATAACAAATTACTAACTTAATTGCTGATAACCCTTTTAATTCCTGTTTTTAATTTGGCTGCACCTGCATCCTGGAAACTGTTAAAAAAATCAGCTTTATGGATTTTTCTACAAAACAATTATCCAAAACTTTTTTACCACTATTTGGGGAATCTTTTTAAGTCTACTATTTTTAAAGAGTAATTGATTCTAAAATTTAATTAAAAGTTTTACATTGAATGACATTCCTTTTTTCCCATTTTTGTTTTAAAAGAGTCAGAATTTACTTAAATTTCATTTTAATTCATAAAGTAATCTTTTTCTTTTTCCAAATTAAATTTTAATAGAAGTAAAGGTTTTTCTTTTGGTTTCAAAATTTTACCTTTTGTACCAATTTTTAGCCTTTTGAGCGATTACTTTCTCATCACAGTATTTTAGTTTCGCCATTTAGCGAAAATGACAGACCTAGATATCACTACTGTAATGAACTTTCAGAGTTTCAATTGTGTATCTAAATGAAAGTGCTCGAAGTTTTTAATTACTTCTTATGAGTGTAAATTCTGTCTTTTCACTAAAGTTTTATATTTAAATTACATTTTAAATTCTTTGGATTATGTGATCATTGTTTTAAGGTAAAATTTTAATTTGAATTTTTTACTGAAGTATTTTATTATTCCACTGATGTTTTCAAGTTTTTAAATAGAATTCTCTTTATTTAAGGTACAAGACTCTAATCAGAATTTACTTTGTTTTTCCTTGCTTTGGGGAAGGCCAGAATTTTCGGGTGAACTATTATAATTAAAATACATTGAAATAGTTCATTGGCTAATTCTGGATACAGAAAAGCAAGGATTTTTGTAGAAGAGAGGTTTTAATTGGTTTCAGTGTTCCTCCTCTTGACGAAGTAGCATTGAAGTTGATTGAATTCCTCTTCTGTTTTGTTATTTTTTTTTAAATTTCATTAATGTTTTGAATTGGGGTATTGCTTGTTTGAAAGTTTTGGTTTTAGTATTTATTAAATTCTTTATTCCATTTATTGGATTATTTGAAATTTATTACATATACATTTCAATTTTTGGTCTTTGTGAAAAATTAGTTCTAAATTTCTTACTTTATGTCTTTACTGATAATTTTTCAGCAGCTTTATGTGAAAAAAAAAATTACTTTTTGCTTTAAAAAAAAGGAGGTCTAGAAAATGCTAATTTAAAATACTAATTAAAATTCTGACTAAAAAGTGTCTGCATTCATGGTTTTAAATTGAATTTCTATTCCTCGGAGGTGGTATGTGGAAAGTTTTCTTATTATGAATTATATGTTTATATATAATAGAAGTAGAAATTGAATAATAGAAAATCATGTGAGAAATTTCCTGGCTTCCATCTTCCAAGAAAAAGAATCTGTGATTCATTTGTTTAATATATAAATTCCAAAAATTAATATATGCTAAATATTTAGTATATTTTTATTGTTTACCTCTATATTATTATTAGTTAGTATTTTTATAATAATATACTGTAGATCCTATAACCAAGCATCTGTTATCTAAGGTCTCTGCTAACTGAGCTGCCTGTTAGTTTAAATTATAAAAATGCAGCAACCTTAGAAAAATACAGTGAAAATCAGTCACATTCATAAATTTTCTTATCAGTGATTGATTTTTGGGCCTTTCTCAAAGAAAGGATATAGAAAATATAATTGAGTCTCAGTTCTGTTTTGCAGAAATACTAATAGTATTGAAGATTTACAATTGCTTTCTATCAGGAAATATAATAAGTCCAGGGCATTCTAGAAGTTTACCATCAGTTCTGTGTGAATGCACTATACAAATCAAAAGTCTAAGAGGAAGTGAAAAGATTTTTGAAATCAGAATTTGTTCCAAAATTTGTTCAAAAAAAAATAAAGAAATAAGAAAACATGAATTATTACGAACTTTTTTACAATTTTGCAGGGTGGCTCAAGAAAATAGACAAAACTGCAAAATTTTACTTTTTATGGATCACTGTACCTATTATCATCAAATGACAGATTTCTTGCAAAATGTGAAAGTTGTTTTCTTCCCGGCAAATTGCACTAGTTTAGTGCAACCTTTAGATTTGGGTGTCACTAAGAATTTCAAAATGTTCTGTAAATGTAGGTTGATTCAAATAGCCTTCAAAGTATAACTGCAGGAAGTATCCAGAAAAATTTAAATAGTCTTCGGGCTGTGAATCTGATTTTATGTGCCTGGACTCAAACTACATACAATTAAAAATCACTTTATTAAAGGGAAATTTTCAAACCCATAGTCAAGTGAAAGTGTTCATACTGAAAATGGTAATGAAACTGTGGTTATGGATGAAGAAGATTAAAAACTGCTGGGATTAGACATTACAATCAAGGAATGCGCATGCTGTAATGACATCAGACTTATGCATAGTTAAAGAACTGATTGAAAACACTTTACCAGATGAACATTTAAGTAGAGAGGAGGAAGATGAAAATGAAGAAATAAGCCCACCTTCTTTTCAAAATCTTTTCCTGTCTACTGCGTTGACACGATCAGAAATTTTCTTTGTGTGTAATAATGCAAGCGAGAAAATGTTTCAAAAACTGAATTTGATTCATTGTGCTTTGCTATTCACAACCAAAAAACAACTCAGAGAACTATTAAAGACTTTTTCTTTAAAAAAAAAAGTATAAATCTGCTTTAAAATGTTATTGAAAAAAAAATTTTTCTGATTTAAGTAAAGCTAAAACTTTTTTTTTTTTTTTTTTTTTACATAAATAACTACATGCAGAAATTTGCATTCTTATGATTTTAAATTTGTATTAGTATCATTTTCAAAGTAACAATTTAAAAACAAGTGTTTGAAATTTTAATTGTTTAAAATATTAATTTTAAAATTATTTGAACATAGTTAATAATTTCAAACAGTATGTATGTGTATATATATATGTTTCACATTGTATATTAAAGTTTCATATACACATTGTTCGTGAATGGTCATTTAAAGACCCATAAATGGTGCTCCACTATATATATTAACTTTATGAGAAAAAAAATTAGTTTTAAATGAAATGAATTACTTTGTTTTATGAAAATGAGTTGTTTTATTTTCAAAAATTGTTTATATTACTGGTTCATTGTATTGTTGCCGAAATTAAAAATCTGAGGACACATTTTCACTTGACTAATGGAAAACAACTATGTGTTGCTTCCCCCCATTTCTGCTAATTCAAGATGGTTTCCCTCTCTCTACTCTCAAACTTGTTTTTTATTTATAGAAAAATGCCAAGCAGCTATACTCTTGTTTTTGAGCAAATCACATTGTGATAGATGTTATTTAAGCATATGCTGAAGCCAAACATGCAATCTCTCAACTTTTTGATAAAATTTTAGGAAAAAGAAATGGAAAAAACTAAAGCAATGCTAATAGCCAGACACCAAAGAGCAGTGAAGACATGTTTCAAAGGATAAAAGCATGGGAAGACATCCCTCAAGATGTTTTGAAATGGATAGATATTAAACCAGTTTTCAAGTTTGGAGTGATGAAGAAATCATTCACATCAGAGATCCAGAGAGCAACAAAAATTACAATGATGAGAGTGATGATGACATGGAAAGGAACAATGGGAAAATTAGCCATACTGAAGGTGCTGAAACCTTGAACAGAGCTCTTCAATATTAAGAGCAATATCCCGATTCTTTTCTTCTGTTAATCAAAACTGGCATGATTGTGTGGTAGCTTATAGGGCTATCAGTTTGCTACAAAAAAGAATAAGACAAAAGTATTCCTATAAAAATTCATTTGAATGTCCAGCTTCACAGTGTTTTACAGTTTGTATAAATTTTGATGAAGTTTGTTTATTCTAGTTTTGTCATGAATTTTTCTGTCACAAAATTAAGTCTTATAAAGATTATTAATTAAAGGAAACAATCTTGTCTACTAATAAAACAGTTTTTTTATAATGTTTTGAAAATTTCAAATGTATAATTTCAGAAAATCTTGTTGAGAGAAAAATTGGCGAGATTTCAAAATGTAGTCTATTAACCAAGTTTTCAATTATCTGAGGTGGTTATGATTTTATTTACTTCAGATAATCTGGGTTCTACTGTATTTATAATAATTTTGTAGATGCTTTTATGAGTGTGCTATTTATATTATTATATTTATGGTTTTTAATTTAACATTTTAAAATTGTTATTAGATGTGTAGTGGTAAATTTTATTTGACTGTGTATAATTTTTTATTTTATTGCCGATCTTTATTTATAATTTTGTTTATATATCAGTTAGTTTTATCGTATTAAAATGCATAAAAGTAAGAGTCATTCAGTAAACATTGTTTTGTGAAGCAACTGTTTTAGCCTTTTTTTTTTTTTTTTTCATTTGCACTTTGTATTTAATAATTATTATAGTTTTTGATGCTTTCGTGATTAAATTTCCATTTACATTTTAAAAAAAAGGAATGCTTTTTATTTCATTTGGGATTATACATACTTATATTACTATGAATAATAAATTTTTATTCTTCTATTATTTAGCTTTTTGTTAGATCGCCTTCTCAAATATGAAACTGTTGAGTCTTCATCTAGTGATTCTGAGGCAACCATTTCTAGTGATTCAGATAATGAATTCAGAGCAGAACTTTTGACTCTTAAAAAGTAAGCATGTATTCATTTCAATAAGCAGTTTTTAAAGACTGTGGTATTGAGCTTTAAGCATCAAAAGTTTGATTTTATTACATTCATTATTTAAAAAATATATAGCTTTTTAATACCTAAAAAATATTCTAAATTAAGTTAAATGAGAATAAAGTGAAAATGTGTTCATGAAAAGTACAATGTTTTAACTTTTTAACAAATTAAAATTTTTATTATCTTGACAGAAAAAGAACTGCAGTAAATGCTGAAAATCAAGATGCAAATGCTACGAATTCAGCAGCTAATAATGCAGTGAGTAAATTTTAGGTTTTAATACGAGATTCTAGGATTAGTAGTTTTTTCTTTCCGTTTTCACCACTTTCTTTTCTTCTTTTTATAGTCTTTTTCACTCTTTTTTTACTTCCTTTTATGAAGTAAAAAGGAAATATTGTAATCGTGAAAAATTTTGGGTACCATATTTCAATGAAAATATCCATTTTGATTGCTATCGAATTCAATTTAATGATGTTTTTGCATGACATCTGTACGTAAGGACAAAATAAAGGACTCTTTTTCCATAAACAAATTATAAAACTGATTTTAAATGGATTCAGAAGAGATTGTTTTGTGGCGTCTATATGTACATATGTATCTCTCATAACTCAAAAACAAACAGAACTCAGAACATTGAAATCAGCCTGAAAACATTGAAATTTAGTATATAGGACTGCTATAACATGTAGATGTGCACCTCCTATTTTAGTTGCAATCAGCTGCACCAAAAGTATGTAGATATGTATATATATATCCACTCTGTTACTCGAGTCAATTTCTTTATTCTTGTTTGTTTGTAAATGGTGCATTTTTTGCTTTAAAAATTATTGACTTATATTGTTCTTATCTTCTGGTTAAGGGTTTTTATGCCTTTAGTTAACCTGCATGTTATAGTTGTAGAATTATCAACAATTTAAAAGCTGTTTATGTGCGGCTAAGCCCTTTTTTTCTTTTTTTTTTTTTTTTGCTATAGCAGCCCTATTTGTTTACATTTGAAACTTAGCAGATTATTGGATTTGTTGCCATCTAGAGAAACTAAGCTTCACAACAACAAAGTAACATCTTTTATTATTGCGAATTAAATTATGCTTAATACATTCTGGAATTATCATTTAAGTTATTAAATTATCCCATATATTGGCTCAGCATAGCATCCACAACAAATTAAGTCAGTTTCTATGCCTTCTAGTGTCTTTGCCAAGTGAGACCAAAATAAACTTTCAGTTTTGTGCACCAAAAAATCTGCCTTCTTGCCCGCTGGCCAAATTGCTTGTTTTTGCATTTTAATTTTAACTGTAAAAAGGTTTTTTTAATTCTTTTAACTGTATTTGGTGTTTTATGTTTTTCTATATTTTTCAATTTTTAATATATAGACATTTTGAGTTTTTATGTATTTTTGATCTTGCCGCGAAGTGAGAACTGAATTAATTGAATTAGAAATATATATCTAATGAAATTCGAGAAAATAAATTTAAATGAAAGGCAGGCAAAAATGCGTATAATTTAATATTCCGTACAAGGAAGTCATGGTGTACACATGAGATTTTTTTTAATTGGTAAGAATTGAATAAATTCGTAATTGAAGCAATATCCAAATTCTTAATTTTAAGAAAGATGTATACAATTAAAAAGTATATTAGGCTATTTTATGATAGCCATCAGTCATTTTGTGCCATTTGATAATTTTAATACTTATTTAAGGTGTTAAGTACTTAACTGTAAAAAGTGGATTTTTTTCAAGTAAGTTAAAAATTATTTATTTGTATCATGTAATAAAATTTCATGTGAAGAAAAATTCAATGAAATTTCTTATTTAATAGCTTCTTTCTTTAATATGAATCTTTGTCATTATGTTCTCTTTTCTCAGCTAGAGAAAGGTTTTTATAAATTGTAGCAAAAAGGGTTTTGTCCTTTGCAGGTTTAAAATTCTATATAGTATTGATGTATCCTTTAAGTGTAGAATTATGAGAATAAATAATTTTTTGCTTTAGGATCACTTTGAAAGAGTTTTTGAGTAAATGTTACTTATTTATTTGCGCAACCACCTTAGCACAGTTTTGCGAATTTTGTTGAAGAAAAAGATTGATGCTTATAAAAAAAATTAATAAACCTACTAACAAACAGGCTTCTTTCCCTTTGTTCTGGTGGAAATTTTGTGAAAAGAAGCTTTAAGAAGAGATTCAAAGCAGTTGTTTCCTTTAGTGATTTTGTGCAAAATACTATATTTCTGCACATATTTTACTGCACTTTGCTCCAGTCCAGGCAAATCACACAAGCACATGTTTAAAATTATGTTTAAGACAAAAAATATTACAACTTGTTTGTAAAAACCATTCGAATTTTAAATGTAACAAATTAAATAATGCATACGAAAATTATGCCATTAAACTGAAATATTGTTATGCATGTAGTTGCCAGAAGTGGCTACAGTCTGACACTTTAATGGTGTTTACTAAGATGGTTGCAATAATAAGTAAGCACCACTAATTTAAATAGATCTGTAATTAGATGGTATTTCTGTGAATTCATCTTCAAGGACATATAAATAGGATCTTAAATACTAGTTATTTGCATTTTGTATAAAATATAATTTATATTTTTTATGCTTTTTTCTTTTTAGCAAAGTGGTGATATAAAGAAGAAGAAAAGCAGAAAAACATGTCCTTCTAAACCAGGTTTGCAAAACTTCTGTTATTTCTAGTTATGTGATACTACAAAATAACTTCTGTTGTTTTATATTATCACTTGATGAAGTGGATGTGTGATATAATAAACCCTTGCCAAGTGCAGATTTGTGGAATGTGTTCACATATACATGATGTCCTAATTGTTTCCATTTAATTTGTCCAGTTTTTTTTTTATTTTTTCATGCACAGTTCATTGTTCATTCATTGACACTGAATGCTTACTAGAATAAACTCTGGCAAGGAGTTATTAATAATTTTAAAAGACCTTCCATCTTCAAAATTCATACACTTTAATTACATATTATAATATCAAAAATATAAATAGTTATTGTTATTTAAAATTGATATAAATCTAGTGGGATAATGATAGATGGGGGGACAATATCTATTAACCATTTTAAACCAAAGACCATGTATTCCCATTCATTTTCAACTGAACTGATTGAAAATGAAGCCAGCAAAATCAGACAGATTGCAAAATTCTTTAGCAGCAAAGGATTTTCAGATAAGGAGAAGTCAAAGAATACAGTGAAGGAATAAGAGCCTTTAATGTACAAGGGCGAGTCAAATGAAAGTGAGCCAACCCCTCCTCAGCAAGAATGGTTCGGTCCATCATCTGCGGCGCATGCGCGTAGCACAGAGACAGCCTTCATTTACAAAAATGGCGCGAAAGTGTGAGGTTAAAGTTCTTTAAGGCGCTCTTACACTGGGTTGAAGACGGTAGCGTGACATAATAGATGCCCCAAAAGAGGAACAGCGTGGTGTGGTCAGGTTTTTGACAGCTGAAGGTGTTTCCCAACATGAAATTAGTCGCCGTATGACTGCTGTGTACGGTGAACATTGCATCGCATTGGCCACTGTAAAGCGTTGGAGCAAACGGTTCAGAGAAGGACGTGAATGTTGCAAAGACGATCCAAGACCGGGCCAAAGCCACTTTGCAATCACCCCCGACACAATTGCACAGGTTGATGAGCTGATTAGACAAGAACGGAGGATAAGCATCGATGAACTGGCAGAGCGTGTGAACATCAGTCACGGTTCGGTTCACACCATAATTCATGATCATCTCGGTTATCGGCTTTTGTGTGCTCAATGGATGCCCAAGATTTTGAATGACCGCCAGAAGACGGAGAGGTTCGGCGCTGCTTTGACTCATCTCATCCGGTATCACAATGAGGGTGACTACTTCTTGTCTGCAATTGTGACTGGAAACGAATCATGGTGCCACCACTACGAACCTGAAACATGCCGGCAAAGCTTACAGTGGAAACATTTGAATTCACCACCCCCGAAGAAAGCAAAGGCTGTCATTTCCTTGGGAAAGGTGCTATTGACTTTTTTTTTCGATCGTCAGGGGCCATTACTGATTGAATTTGCTAAACGTGGAGAGACTATCAATAGTTCGCGATATTGTGCAATGCTGGATCGGCTGCATGTCGCAATCAAGAACAAACGACCTGGAAGATTGACGAATGGTGTGATCTTGCTACACGACAATGCTCGTCCCTTAGTCGCTGATGTGGTTAAGACACAACTGGTAAAATTCAAGTGGGACACGCTGCAACATCCTCCATACAGCCCAGATTTGTCGCCATGCGACTTTCACATTTTCGGGAAACTGAAAAAACATCTCAAGGGTACCAGATTTGTGTCGGACGCCGCCGTGAAGGAGTCGGTTACAGACTTTTTGAATCGACAGCCCAAGGAGACAGGGATCATGCGGCTCATTTGTCAATGGGATAAATGTCTCAATGTTCATGGCGACTACCTTTAAATAAAGTACTCTGTTTGTCATATATTCGCATTGGCTCACTTTCATTTGACTCGCCCTTGTACAAGAAGTGAAACAGGTTGTTAAAAAGGGTAACTGTTCTGATTTTCCAATGCAGATTCATCCAAATAAAGAAGGAAGACACATTATGAGAGGTATTAAAAAACTCTGTGCCCTTACCACAAAGTTTTGTAAAGTTGCTTCACTCATTGTCCGAAGTAAAAATTATAGCTTTTTAAAAATGTGATTATGTTATGCCTTATTAAGCAGTAGTAAAAATCCTTTCAGTTAACATTTGTTTCATTTTTCTCTTTTAATTACAGCAATATTTAGGTTTGTGTAATTTATACATACTTTCTTAATCTGCATTATACTTAATACATTTTTTTATCATAGAAAGTTAACTTTGCAAAATACAATTTTGCCATGCGCGCGATGTTTTAATGACGTGACCCCACATTTGTTAAGAGTTTACTGTATTTATTAACAGCAAAATGATATGATTTGATAAGTTTCATTTTGTACTCTATGTGTTATAACAGTATTGTGAATTAGAACAAAATTACATTTTATTATAAGTAGTATTATTTATTTAATTTTTTTAAAGTATATTTTATACAAAGGAGCCATACAGCACTGGAATTCTTTTTTTTTTTTAATGGAACCATGCCATGTTATTAAGTGGAAAATAAGACTATGCAAGACCATTTAAACATTATTTAGTCTACACTATCATTGCTACTGTATAGTATGGTTATTGTTACATATTCTCTGTTGCTGATACATATATGACATTTACTTGTGAACAGAAATAAAAAGATTATACTTGCTCTTTTAAATAACAAAGTTTTCTTCCAATCTCTCCCAAACTGATAATACTGTTATGTACACTTGTAGAACTTCGTGACATAACATCCATTTCAGGATTTGGTGACACAACACTTTTCTTATATGCAAGAAAATTAATAAACACCTCTAAATTTGGAGTTTTCTTATCTCAGATTTGTTCTCATTCATATCATCACTGCTTTCACACAAAACTAGTTTTCATGGTGAAATCTTTCTGATTAGTTCCTTTAATAATATATCTTTTACATCTTTCTATAATTCTTCCATATGTTATTAAAGTCCTGTATGAATGTGATCTTTGTACCTCTTCTGTGATATTTCCACTCTCTTTTCATTTTTCCCTTTCTCGTTTATGCATCATGATCTCTTACCTTCAGTGATTTTAAACGACCTTATCATGATTGTTATCAATCTTACCATGATAACTTTTTCAATGCTTGCTGCTTCAATAAACGTTCTCTTTCTTTGTATTGATTAATCTGGGTGAAATTCCCTTTAATAGGTATTAAACCACTAGCTATTCTTCCAAACATCAATTCTAAACCTGAGTTAATTTCAGCTGAAATAGAAGAGTTATGATATTCCAATGATCCTTATTGTCAACTTCAGCTTTTTGTAACTTTTGTTTGAAAGTTTGAACATGTCTTTCAATCACTCCATTTGATTATGGGTAGTTTGAACTTGGAAGTTCTCGTTTCTAAATTCTATTTCCTTGCAAATTCTGTAAATTTCTTCTGGTTATAGTATGAATCATTATCTGAATATACTGGCCCACCAGCGGCCGAGCGGTAAAGACGCTGAACACTGGTAGTTCGATCAGAGGTTCGAATCCCACGAACGGGCTGGCTGCATAGGCGTTTTTGTGGTTTTCCCCATGTGTAACGTGTATACGAGCCAGTTCCCTTTAAAAAGTCGTCCACGAAGGCATCCCTCCCTTTAAGCAGATAGCCCTCGTGTGCTTTGCCATAATTGAATAACCTAACCATTATCTGAATCTACTATTTTGGGGATACCATGCTTGAAGAAAATGATTTCAGCTCTTTTAGCACAGCTATACTTGATAAATCTTCCAGATATCAAATTTCAGCGTATTTACCAAACTTTTAGATAAACTCTGCCTTGAAAGTAAGAAATCCATTCTTAATATTTGCTATGAACCATTATGTATTTCTTAAGACATAATTTTTTCTTTACTGTTAGCTTTCTGGAAACTGAAATATGTTGGACAATTTAGAACCAGTTCTTTAATTTCTTTTGACATTCCAGGTCAATATATTACTTCTTTGGGTTTATTTTTGAATTCTTCTACTACTAAATGACCGTAATGAATTCTCTGTAATATATCTTTTCATAAACTTCTACGTACAGTTCCATCAGAACACTTAAATACTACAGTATTTCTCAGTGTATAAGATGCACTTTTCCTTTAAAAATTGTGTGTCTAAAAACTGTATGCATCACACAAAAGAGGTGGCGCCAATGGTAGCGTTGCAGCAAATCAAGGGTGAAATATTGTTAACGACACATATGGGACATGCATGTTAACTCTCAATTCCAATAAAAAAATAAAAAGAAACATGAACACAAAATTAAACAGGTGAAATAAACAAAAACTTAATTGTACTGTTACCTGTACGAAAGAAGATGGATGGTGGGAATGGAAAATGTTGAGATATGACTGTTTAGATGGGTTATTCTCTTCAATAAAATCATCTTTGGCTTTTCTTTGTCTCTAAGTGGTACTTGACTTTGATTGGGACTCATTTGGCCTCCTTGTATACAAAATTTGTTCAATGTGATTTTTTGTTGCTCACATTTTAAAATGTTTTTAGAGTGAGACAGGGCATTGTGAACGAAAATGCTTATGCTGTAACTTGCTGCTGCTTTATCAGGGTGACATCAGTACATAAAAACTTTGCATCTGCTCCATTTTGCAGAGATTTCGTGAACCGGAGAACAAGAATCGTCTATTTTTTTTTTTTCCTTCCCCTTCTTCTGAAGAATTTTCCTCTATAATTGTGTTCTGTTTTGTTTGTGAAGTTATGATAGTTCTTTTTTGTTGAGTTCATTTTTATGATCTTCTAGTAACTTTTCCACGTCTTCATTGTTAACTTCCTAAGCTATAATTTTGCCTAGAGACACAATATAATATATTTTTAAAAAAATCGTGTCTAAACCAGGGATAATCATTCTGGTCCCTACCGCTCACAGGTGCACAATTTGAGCTTACATGGTGTGTGGTGGAAGTTTTTGCCCGATAATGATCAAGGAAGATATATACACACCCCTTAAAGTTTAGTTCTCTACTTGGGCATTCTCCTTCACATAGCACTGTCTTCTTTCCATATATTTATATGGCTTTGTTGTTTGTTAATGAATTTTCTGTCTATTAAAAGTTTAATATTGTAAATTATAGTATAAATAAATGCTTAAATTTAACTATATATTTTTTACCAAGCATCCATTTAAAAACTACTTTGCAGTTGTGCTATATAAAGTTGCTGTGAACGGTTGGGCGTTATAGAAATTTTACTGCCTACAAATTGGGCAGTAGGTATATAAAGGTTGACTACCCCTGATCTAAATGCTGAAAAGTCTCTGCCTGCAACCCAATCTGGCCATAATTTCATCCTGGTTGAATTCATGGTCCCATATGTCACTTAATGCTAGGCTTTGTTAATGAGAGCTGACCAACAGAAAATACTAAAATGATATTTCAGGAAGTCTCTTGAGTGTTAATTATGTGGCATAGGTTTTCTCAAGATGTTTTTGGTAATTATATGTTTCTAAGCTGAATGTTCGTAACTCGAGATGCCGTTCGTTATCCAAGATGTTTTATTGCTCATATAATTTACTCGTGAACCAAATTGTTTGTAATTCTAGATTTCAGTATACTTTTATTGAATACATAGTAAAAGAAGCTGTTCTACAGAACAAACCAAATGAATAGATAATATGTAAAATACTAGGAAACATATGGAATGGGAGTGGTATAATAGCTTTGCATAGATCTATAGATATATATTAACGTGATAAAATAATAAAGTATGCCATTTTAGTACAATATTTATTATTTGGTAATGAGTAAAAATGCATCTAAATGAGATTAAAATCAGGGTAAAGATATTTCAGTACTTTCTGATTATCCACACCCCTGCTGAAAAAGTATTCGCCAAAATAGTTATGTAGCTACCCATGATGTTGCCAAAAAATATTTATGTGGCAACTCAGGTACATGTCTGTTTTTGACCGGTGTGCAATGGCAAATGACGCACATGCTGAGTTTGTGCAATTCTGTCAAGTTTTTTTAAACAAAACTGATCACTGTATACATGAGGAGAATAACAACACAAAAAAGGGGGAAAAATTAACTGTTCTATTGCCAATATTTTTTGCTTTTTGGATTTTATTGATTGATTGCTTTTGTGTGGAATTAGTGTGCCACCATTTTAAAAATGGCTGTCATTGTTCATACAGCAACTCACAGAAAATTAGTTTCCTGTGATTTGGTGAATGCTGTCCAAAATCAGCAACGATTTTCCATTTTTTTTATGGGGAAGTACTCATATTTCATTATTCTAGTAATATTATTGTTATTATAATATAATAATATAATTAATAGTTCTATAGTTATTATGATTTTTATCCATTTAAAACAGAATATATTTTTTTTAAAGAATGCACTTTGAATTATTGAGATTTTTTACTCTACGTAGTTTTAAAATTATTACAAGTTGAGCTGTTTTGACTGACTGACAGCAAACAGTTTATCTATTTTGGTAGAATAAATTTATACTAATTATAGGTTAAAATGCATAAATTAATTTAAAAGGGCTGAGAAAACAAAAGCACGCTAAAAACAGATTTGCCATGTCTCAGTTTTCTTAGATAGCAAATTTATGTGGCTAAATTTTTTCCTCATTACGCAAACTTTTTTTTTTTTTTTTTTTTTTTTTATCCGTGGCACAATGCACTGAGGCAAAATTCAATAGCATAACTTAACTCACTTTTTAAATCATTTAAGAGTGAGTATCTGCTGCTAAATTAATCTAAATTCAATTTACATCATAATTATGAAAATGAATTTTCAGCAGTTTCTATGTTTAAAAGCAAATACCTTGAAGTGTAACAAGAACTGTGATTTGTAGTTTCGCTCTGAGTTCTTAGAAAATGTATTATTTATTGTTGACAGAAAGTATAGAGTATAAATCTAAATCATTTAAGAGTGAGTATCTGCTGCTAAATTAATCTAAATTCAATTTACATCATAATTATGAAAATGAATTTTCAGCAGTTTCTATGTTTAAAAGCAAATACCTTGAAGTGTAACAAGAACTGTGATTTGTAGTTTCGCTCTGAGTTCTTAGAAAATGTATTATTTATTGTTGACAGAAAGTATAGAGTATAAATCATAACTCATAAAATAATTTATTGTGTTTCAAAAGGAATCTAGTCAATTAAGCTACATTTAATAATTTGAAAAAGTACATTTTTTAAAGTTAATCTAGTATTATGTATGTACAGTTAATTATTTGGAATGATTTTTTCTAACAATAATATAAAGCATCTGATATCTAAACACAGATCTTTAATTTCTCAGGCATTCCTCAGAATTCTTCAAATGCACTAATTGAAGGTTTAGCCATTAGCCATGGTGATGGTCATATGACATCAGAAGAGATTGAAAGGCATTTAGAAGCAAAACAATCTTTACGAGATTTAATACCAGAAAAAACACCATTAACAGTCCCAGCAGAGATGTTCAGCAATGAACCATCAGTGATAGAATGGTCTGTGTAATATACTTTGTTTTTTATATTAATAATTGATTAATGTTGTACTATTGGTTTCTCTATTTTAGTTACTATTTGTTTCTCTATTATGATTTTTAAAATAATTATTAATTTTTTTTAAATAATTATTAAAATTTTTAATTTTTAAATCCAAAGAAAGTAAAATCTTTATATGTTCTTTGAAAGCATTATTTAAACAGTTTTTCTATACTTTGACCTGTTTTATTTGCTTTCTTTATATTTTAAGTTTACAAATTTTATTTAGAAAAACAGTTTTTAAATATACTGAATAAGATTAAAAAAAAAGTTGAGTAATTATTGGCAAACAAATAAGGGCCATCATAATAAATGTACTAATTAATAATAATAAAGTAGTAGGTACACAATGCATGTGAATAAAATTTTTTGTCATCTAGTTAAGTTTTCATGACCAAAAATTATATAACCATAAAATAATAAATTTTTAAAGTGTATTTAATCTGTATATATAAAGAAGAATTGTCTGTGTGTTTGTTTGTTCATGATTAACTCAGTCACTACTATAGCTATCGTCACCAAACTTTCTGCAATTCTTTTCCGGGTCCTGGGAAAGGTCAATGTCCACTCCCGCCTTTCCTAAAAAACGTTAAATCAGATATATTAATTGAAAACTCTGAAAACGCTAATTTTTGCCCTCATTTTACCAAGTGGCAACAGTCTTGCATGCTGGAGATAAAAAGTCTGCTTTATTTCGAGAAGTGTTGCCACTGCTCACTTTCAAATTGTAGAGTTTGTTAATAAAAAATTTCTAAGTGTTACAACAAAATTAAAATAGCATTTCTAAACATTAAATACATTATTCCCGATTCTAAAAATTTTTGGGAAGCCATTTCGAATGTTCCCATCTTTGTACTACTTTAATCAGCCGAGATATTAATTAAAAACTCTGAAAACACTAATTTTTACACTCATTTTTTCTAAGTGGCAACAGTCTCACACTTTGGAGATAAAAATTCTTTATTTTGAAAAGTGTTGCTACTGCTCACTATCAAATTGCAGAGTTTGTTAAAAAAAAAAAAAAAAAAATTGTAAGTTTTACAAAATCTAATATATATGTATAAGAATGTCTGTTTGTGTGTTTATTCGCATTATTGATTTGTGATCAATTTTTTTGCCACATTTAATCGACTAAAATTTAATATAGGTAAAGCATTGGATGGAAAACTTGAGCTTTTACAACCATTTGATTTGAAAGACGAAAATCATTCAAAACTGCATGCTATATTTGCTGAAATAATGAGAGAGAGTTAGCTTATTTTAATATCAAAATTTTTTATGTGGGTTCCATATCACATCAGACTGAAAAATGTATGACTATGAATTGTAGTTTTTGCATCATTATTAGAGAAGAATTACAGTGGTATTCTCTCTGTTGTTAGATGCATTACTCTGATTTAACTGGCATTGCGTACTTCCACTAGTATTACATCTAAGAAGAAAAAATTTTTATTTTAAAAAATAAAGGCAGGCTGTGTAATATTAATTACAGATTAGCAATTTATTTTTTACCCTTATATTAAATTGGTTGTGTGTTAATTCTTAATTTTATTGTTTTGTAATAAGCTGATTAAATTTAATTCCTTTTGATTTTTATCCCTCATTCAAAACATTTTATTTCTAGTTAACATTCTACATTACTATTACATAGTTCATTCAAATGTGAAGTTATCACATCATTTATCATAATTATTGCATTAGTACTATGCTTTCTTACCTGTTTTTATTTTCTGTAACAACTGAAGTTGACAGGTTTTTGCTGTAATGAAACATCATTCAACAAGAATCTTTTTTTTTTCCCCTTACATATAAATCCCTCAATTGCAAAATCATTTAAAATGCTTCAAGAACAGATTGAAGTGAAGTATTGATTCGTGTGTATGTATAAAAACACGTCAGTAATTAAAATTCCAGAACTGAAGTCATAATTTTATTGTAAATGTCTTTAATGAAGCGTGGACTTAAGAATTTACTCTCATATCTTGTTTTTCAGTGAAATTATTGATGGTCAAGTTTCAGATATTTCTCCAAATAGTGTTGTAGAAAATGTTGGAATAATGATTGACATACATGAATAGAAAGTGCATGTAAAAATTTATTCACTGTAAAATGACTTTTTCCCCCCAAATGCTTTCCCTCTTTCATATGAATGAAAATGGACTCATTTGTTTGAATTCTCATTGTGTGTCTGTCTGTATATATATATATATATAACTTGTAATTAATATTGCATTTTTTATATTCATATGTGTATCTGTTATATGCCTATTACAGAAATAAAATATTATTTTAATTCAAAATCACTTGTTTTTTCGAATCTTCCAGAAAATTGCCAAATTGGCACCTTAGCTACAAAATTGTTGCAGTCGAAATTACATTATGTCTTGCATTCTGATTGAGCTATTTTTACAATTCTACCATCTAGTTGCACTCAGAGTTAACCCTTTCAAGATGGTGTGCCTTTGTTTAAGATGCTCCATTTGGTCGAATGGGAATCGAAAGGAACTGTCCCACAGGGCGGGGAGTCACTAAGCCTAAGGGGGGAATCATGAAAAAAAAAATTGAGTCCTAAGGTCACGATTTTGGGTAGGTTGTTACTTAAGCTGTCATATATGTTAAAATTAGCATTTAATAAACTTTTCCCTTGACTTAACATGAAAATGTGTAAAAAAAATATATTAGAAGTAATTTTCAGAAGTGCTATTCAAATTATTCCAAAGTTTTAATTGGCAGAATACTTTAATAATCTTCAAAATTAATGAAAAATGCAAGAAAGATTATTTATAAGGAGAAGTAACAAAATCATGCAAAGAAGTAGAAGGCAGACACTCAGTGAGCTCAGTCTCTGATAAAATGTCTATATGAGAATTACTAGAAATATTGCTCTCTGACTCTTTAGAAGATGAATATCACTTTCATCCATGTCACTAATTGGCTCATTTACCCTGCGAGTATATCCTTCCTGTGATAAGTAATGTTTGCTTGCCAGAATATACTGAAGTCGAGGCTTTCCAAAATAAAAAGAGAAGTATGCAAAATCTAAGCAATAAAAGCAATATGAAACATAACAGAACCCCACATAGTAACCCTAAAATACCCTACATAGTACCAAAAAAATAAATAAATAAATAAAAAATTTTTAAAAAAAAGGATTTGAATGTTGT
>KK121328.1:126375-150229 GCA_000611955.2 Stegodyphus mimosarum
CCTGCAGTTGCTGACATAAATGTTCAGTTCAAAAGTAGTGGACACAGAATACCATCTAGTGGTCTTTAAAACATGTTTCTTCTTAAAATGCATATATGCATCACCTGTTCCTTACATTAGTTCTCCAGTAATGCATGGGTGGGTTGCCTGGTTGTGAGAAACATTCATAGGGAATGCATATATAGGACGTCCGTCAAGAAAGGATTAAATGACCTACAATTCTGTATAAAAAGTAAACCTTTAAATTCAAGACATGAGCACAAATTAGATTAAACATAAATTAAATCCAAAAATTATCAAATTAGAAACAATAGGTAAAATAAAATTGTACAAAACACCACAACTGTGCAGAAAAATAAAAATGCGATCAGAAAGGATGAACATATTTATAAATGTTTACAACATTGCCCCCTTGAACTGCATGTCCCATGTAGTGCAGTCTCCAAGACCAGGGATAACTAAATCTCATTATTGTAATAAGGTGAAATATATCATTGTCCATTACCTTAGGTTTAGATGAAGGAGTTCTTTGAATATGCACCACTACATGGTTCAGTTTCTAAATCTAAGTAGGGCCCTTCCCATGATGTCTGTAACCTGGGAGAGATACAGTGACAATGCTTTGGGTTGTAGAACCAGACTTGATCTCCTTCCTTTTCTAAGTCTAAATCCGTCAATAAAATTTCATGCTGTTTGATGTGTCGCCATCTACTGGATGATAAGTCTGGTTAAGTTCTACTGATTAGAAAAATAAAGATACAGAGTCGAAGTCGTGGCAGTCTCTGTCCTGCTGGCTCTGAGATACAAATAGATGGAAATAGTCTAGGATTGTTGGAGTGAATTTCTCCACCATGTCATTCGACTTTGAATACAAAAGAGTGATTTGAGTCTTCTTCATTCTGAGAATTCTTCAAAGTCCTTTTAATATGAAAGATGTGAAGTTAGTTTTGTGATCAAAATGAAGAAGAAGCACTCCAAATTGTGAGATTCAGCTCACTATAACTTTTGCTGCATTTGAAGTTTCTGGACCAGGGAGGGCATAAATTTCTGGCCATTTACTGAAATAGTCTGTAACTACTAGAATGTACTTGTTACCCTTAGTTACATAAGATAAAGGTCCAAGAATGTTCAAAGCAATCCTCTTGTACTGTACTCCCACGTTGTAGTGCTGCAATCTTCCTCATGGCCTTTTCAAGCTCCACACACCTCACAGGATTTGCATCACTTTTCTACGTTTACTTTGGCTTTGCCCCAGAAGAAATGTTGACAGATTTTATGGAGTGTCTTTGCTGCACCAAAAGGACCTCCAGTAGGGCTGCTGTGAAGAAACTACACAATTGAGATATCAGCAAGGTGAGCTACCATTTAAAACTGTTTCCATCATCAGCTTTCCATTTGTGATAGACAGCTCCATCTTGCAAGTGAAGGGAATTCTACAAAGCCCAGTGTATTTTCATTGTTAAAGTAAAAGGAAAGGATGCCGTTTCTGGACAGCTGGGTTTTATTGTTTCCATTAATTCCATTAATGGCCTCAATTCAGGGTCTTCCATATAGGCCTTTCTCAGTTCTTCATTGCTTCAAGAATCAGTCTCTGAGTCTGACATCTAACTGACAACGGGAACTTCAAGGCTATATTTTAACTTGGCTTTTGGAACAGTATGTGCATTTTGCTTCTCAAGATCGTCTTGAAAGTGTATCAGCATTCCCAAGCGAAGCTCTTGTGCGATGTCGAATTTCCATGTTGTATTCATGTAATCACTGTATACGTGTAGTCATTTGACTGTGCAGATTTTTTAAAATTAAGCAGCCAACTTAATAGTGCAGCTCAATGCATAACAGGAATTTCTGGTTGTAGAGATAGTGGTGGATATGTGTTTACAGCCTTCATGATGGCTAACACTGCTTTCCTGGTGACACAATAATTTCTTTTTCGTTTTTTGAGGCTTTTACTAAAATAATCGATGACGTACTTCTGACCATCAGTTCTTGTGAAAGTACAGCTCCAGTTATTTTATTGCTGGATCTATATCAAGAATAAAGTCATATTTTGTTTGGGGATAAGAAAGCACCTTTGACAAATATGTAATAAGTCTTGAAAAGTCAAAAAAGCTTCTTAACTGATAAACATCTTGAGTGTGACCCCGGTCATGAACAGCTTTGATTTCTTGGGATCTGTGTATATACGTTCAGCAGAGATAATGTGACCAAGATAGCTAACTTCTCAAATCATTTACATTTTGAAGGTCTGAGCTTTAAATTATCTTTTCTGAGTTTCTTTAGTACTTTTCAGATATTTTCCAAATGTTCTTTAAACAACAATAACTAAGTTTAGATACACAGATCATGCTTGATATGAGTCCTTTCAGAATTATTTCTGTTAGACGTTCAAATGGTGCATGGCACAGTACAAAAAGCATTACTTTACACTGCCAAAGTCTTTGACTGGTAGTAAATGCAGTCTTCTCACAATCTTCAGGGTGTATTTTCCTATTTTTTCACTCAATGCTGATGGATCATTCCATTCTTGGAGAGATAGAGATATTATCATGAGCAATTATCCTATAGCAGTTCATTTCATCTACTCCAAATATTGATATTTCATCATTAGAGATGCAAAAAAATACATAATTCTTTAAACATCAAGTCTGTGGATGTATGGATTAGTTATATTAGCCATATAAACTGTGTGCTTATATGCATAGAATGAAAACTTGATCTGCACAATAGTATTTTTTCATGCACTTGCATTTTCTCTCCATTCATGGTTAGTAAATTTAAAGATGGAGCCATATACAGAAGGTGCCCGTTTGAATGCTGGATTATATCAGCTCGTGGAATAGTCACATTCTCTCAAGCATCTTCTATTGTAAAAATAACTGGGATAAAAAATAATTGATTTCTTCTTCCATACACAATCCTTGATCTCCACCATGAAGAGAAGATATTTGAGGAATATAGTTTCCCTTTTCCTATTTCAATATATTTTTCATCTATAGAACTGGATGCACAATGCACTGTTTTCATAGATATCCTTCAGGGGTAATTGTGGTCTGGATACCGCTGGAATTCCGGATTTGTAAAGTGTTCACTCATTATTTTTCTCAATTTTTTTTCGATAAAGTATCTCATTCAGAGGGTTACATAAAACTCTTAGACTGTATACCTGTAGACACTTGTGCAGAAACATATATTGTAAACTTTTGGAATAAGAGAAGTTGGAAAACAGAAATACCTGGTATTTACAAAACTGATTAATTCTGTTTTATTTTACTTCCGTGGAACTTTGAAAGTTCATTTATGTTGAACATCCTGCAACATTGTAGTTTAGCCAGCAGAGACTCTACAAAATTATTTATTCTCATTGCACAAAAATACATATTAAACTTTTGGGGCAGAAAATCCCTCTCAAAACATTGTTGGTAAAGATTCTAGAGATAACCAATTGAATAATCAGACAGCTTGGCAAAATTCTTTGCATTCCATGAACCATTCTGTTCTTTCTCGCAGTTCCTCTCTCCAAAATTTGCTGATATACATTCTTCAAACTCTAATGTAATATATAAAGGTTTAAGCTAGGTGTTCCTAAGGGGGTCATTATTGACCTTCTGGAGATAGATGGAATTTTGAAGGGGGTCAATATCTGAATATCCACCGGAAATTGATCAGTATAATCAAGATAGCATTGATTAAAAGAACTTTATTAATAAAACTGATACTTACTTGTTTGTTGATATAGAGCTGCATCCTGTGGTAAGGAAGAAATCATATGAAATAAATATAAGGTGAAAATATACTAAAATTGGGATGCAAAAAGAGCTGATTGCATTGAAGGAAGATGTTAAAGCACGTATGTTATTCAAAACATTATGGTGAGTTTGGAAATTTAAAATTCATCCGAGGGAATATTCCATTATAAAAGTTGTCACCATTATTGAATATTTCCTCTTCTTCTTACATAGTAGAAGCAGGCTTTATTCAAGTTAATGATTTAATATGGCAAACAAGGCACAAGTTGAATATTTTTGAAGGAGGAGATTATGGAGTAAGTTAAACAGATTTATGAAAATATTTTTAAAAATTGCATCGAAACATAAAGGGATATTATCACTTTCATTAAAATCGAAATTCTGTCAATTATAAGCTGTGGTATTGTTTCTGAAAATTTTTAATAGCAAAACGTAAATTTAATAAACTATTTTTTTTTTCAAAACAATTACTTGTATTCTTTATCTAATTATTATCTTTAAGTTATTTATGCAGAATTATTTGGTTTTATGGTTATACTGTGTACTGTATATTAAAGAGAAAAATGTAAGGGGTCGATCCATAAGAAAGGTTGGGAAACTCTGGTTTAAGCAAAAAGCTACTATTTGCGTCAAAATGTCTTGCTGATCATACTGAACTTTAAATTGTGTGCAAAGCAAAATGTAAATGCAGCAGTTCCCCCCCCTAAAAAAAGCAAGTTATGCTTTGCAATTTGCAGTTACAGGTAGCCCTCGTACAGCACGGCATCCGATTCATAAATTGCGAGAACCCTCCTACAACACGGTTTCGCTCTAACACGATAAGAAAATTGCCCAAACAATCCGAAGAAATTTAACGAACTCCACACGAAGTTTTTCCAAAAAAATATTGAGCGAAACACCCTTAATAGCCATTTAGCACATAAGAATCCTTGTTTCGTAAGTTCTGCTAGTTGTCTTCTAAGATTCGGTACTCGTAAGAACAAACGTTCTCAGGCATACGAGCCACGTGTTGGAAAGCGACCGCTGAATTCTTAACCGGTAATGGAGGAGAATCGTTTCCTTCCATGACTTTCAAAGCACAATAAAAGCAATACCCAGTCTCAAGAGACCACAACCACCAGATAACAGTGACGAAACCTCACTATCGCAAAACATGAACAACGATGTGGTCACAATAAGTGTTCTAAACTGCACGTTCTCCTTCCAAAATCCTAATCCTCATCTGCGTGGCCTGAAAACAAAACTGTCTCACGCTGCTGGTCGGCAGTCTACGTCGAGCCACTTTGTTTTAAAGAATAACTTGAACGTCTTCAAGTTTCAGTCCCAAAATATGTCAAAAGATTAAAAAAAAAAGTACGTTTAAGAGAGGAAGTTCATTTCTTTAGAAGTAAAGATACAAATCTTGGATCGTCTTTTGAAAAGAGTAAAGGCATCTCACACTGGAAAAGTTTTAATTTGAATAAAGCAATAGTCCGTACTATTAAAAAAAAAATAAACAAGAAGTGCAGTTGCTGCAGGACCTTCGACATCCTAAAGCGTGCAGTTCGCCCCCAGACGCCAATAATTGAGAAGACGGAAAAGGCACTCAGCATTTGGATTGTTGATAGCTGTCAAAAAAGAATTCCGTTGGATAGTAATATTATTAAACAAAAAGCACTCAAAATTTTCAAGCACCTTAAAGAACATGAGGAATCCTTTGTCAGTCCAAGTTTTGTGGCAAGTAAAGGTTGGTTCGAAAATTTCAAAAAACGTTTTACAATTCATAGCATAAGTATTAAAGGAAAATCTGCATAGGGTGATTATGAAGCTGTTAGGACGAATCCTGAACAAATTCAAAATATTATAGAAGAACTAGGATACACAGCAGATCAAGTTTTCAATGCCGACAATACTGGGCTTTGGTGGAAACAAATGCCCAGTAGAACCTTCATATCGGAAAAAGAAAAATCTGCATCCGGATTTAAGGTGTCTAAAAATTGTCCAAGGATACTTTTGTACAGTAATGCGTGGGAGGGGGGGGGACTTTAAACCTCGTTAGTTTATAGGTCTTTAAATCCTCGTGCATTTAAAGGCATAAATAAAACACCTTACCGGTATATTGGAAAGCAAATTTAAGAGCTTGGGTAACTGGAAATATATTTAAGGATTGGTTTTTAAACTTTTGTGCCAGACGCTGAACGTTATTTAAGGCAGAAAAATTTGAGTGTCAAGGCGCTGGCGCTATTACTATTAGATAATGCTCCATATCAACCACACGATTTGAATCATCTCAACGTCAAATATTGTTCCTACCACCTAACACTACTTCGTTACTCCAACCATTGCATCAAGGTATTATTTATACTTTTAAAACATCTTAGATAAGAAGAGCACTGCAGTAAATTTTAGATGTAACCTATTCAAAATCAATTAGTGTAATGGAAGCTTGGAAGACATTTTCAATCAAGCACTGTATCAACATAATATCTTTGTCTCTGAAGGAACTTTAAAGTATCAACATTAAATGCATGTTAGAAGAAGATATGGCCCTCTTCAGTTGAAATAGAAAACGTGCGTGAATCCTCGGAAAATGAAATTGGTGGCATATTAGAACTTGCTAAATCAATCGGAGGCGAAAGCTCTGTGGATATGACTATTGAGGATATTCAAGATATAAATCAAGATCAATAATTTTTCTTCGTTAATTTCTTTTTCCACTAATAATAGTGGAAAAAGAAATTAACGAAGCAGATTTGGTGAAAATGGCATCCGTAGCTGTAAATCAAATCGATTCTGAGGACACTAGCACTGATGAAGATTGTGTAGCTAATAATTTAATATTAAAAAAATGAAAAGAAGATCTTAGCTAAAAATCGCGAGTCATTTTTCTTGAGTGCAGGCCCTTCCGCTGAAATAAGCCGAAAATTCAAAAGGGAGTTACAAAACTCCCTAGCTCTGTATCGAGAAATTTACAATGGCCAGGTAAAAACTAGTAAGCAAAGTAAAATTACATATTTTTTAAAGAGGGAAGAAAATGCCAGAACTTTAAATGAAGAAAGAAAATCTGAAAGTGAAAGCGATCTCATTCCACCGAAAAAACGTTCTCGGTTGATTATGCTGAGCAATGACGACGAAGAAATTTATTAAACTAAAGTTGCGTTAAATTAAATGTAAATTTCATGTAATGTTTTGTGTTGTCCATACAGATATATTTTTAATAAAAATTACGTTGTTTATGTTCAATTAAAAAAATATTTGTTTTTAATAACTTTTCGAACGTAGCGCCGCTTTTTGTACTGGCTCTATGTCTCATACAATAAGACATTTTCTAGGAACCTATTTATTGTGTTACCTGAACATACAAAAATTTTGAGACATCAAAAACGTAGATAACTCTCTGAAATGATATAATAAAACATAAAATTAACTTTTAATAAATTTTTGGAAAATTATACTTTTTGCTTCACTAATAAAATTGTTTGAAAATATGTAGGAAAATATTTATCAGGAAGGAATCATTCGATTACAAAATTTAATATTTTCGATAATTACAATCAGAAAATTATAATTACACTGCTAGCCACCGTAAATGCAACATCCTGAAGGGAGCATGCAAATAACATGAAATTTACAACATGCATTAGCCGGGGTGAGATATGCAAATGATTAGAATTTCAGCGCAGGCGCACATCACGCGCGCCTATGGCGCCACTCCAAAGCGCTATTTAAGGCTTGGAGTTTTCGACGATTTCAAGTTCGGCAATTGTGTTTTTCTTGTGGTTTTTTCAAAAAAAAAAAACTATCAATTATGCTTCGTAGTAAACAGTGATCATCGTTTGATTAAGTATTCGAGTTCGACAGAGGAAGGATAGTAGCCTACCGAGAGTGCGGATTATCTTTCAGGGAAATCGGTAGTCGTGTTGGACGAAACCAAACAACTGAAATGCGGATATATGAACGTTGGATGCAGAAGGGTAAGAGGGACCGACGTGTTCGATCGCATCCACCTCAGTGCACCACTTCATGTGGTGACAGGAACATTGTGCGCATGGCAGTGACGGATCGCTCAGTCGCATCACGAACCATAGCAAATTCAGTCTGTAACGTATCATCCAGTGTCTGCGCGTACCATTCGACGCCCTTTACAGCAGAGTGGTCTGTCCGCAAGACGTCCATTGCTTCGTCTACCCTTGACGCAAAAACACAGACGTCTCCGCCGCCAATGGTGCGATTAAAGAAGGATGTGGACGGCAGAATGGAATGAAATTGTTTTTACTGACGAGTCACGTTTCTGTCAGCATCACCACGATGGTCGGATTCGAGTGTGGAGACACCGTGGAGAGAGGATGCTGAACAATTGCGTTATGCACCGCCACACTAGTCCTGCACCGGGTATTATGGTATGGGGCGGTATTGGATATCACTCTTGCACTCCTCTACTACGCATTACCGGTACTTTAAACAGGCAGCGCTACATCTCCGAGGTGTTGGAGCCAGTTGTTCTTCCTTACCTTCAGGGCTTGCCCATAGCCATATTTCAACAGGATAATGCGCGACCACGCGTGGCACGCATTGTCCAAGTGTTCTTCGTCAATCGCCAGATTGAACTGCTTACCTAGCCGGCTCGCTGTCCGGATCTTTCGCCGATAGAAAACATGTGGTAAAGGGTTGCTGAACGATTGACCCAGATTACATCCCAAGCTGCCACACCAGATCAACTTTGGCAACGTGTGGAAGCTGCTTGGTCTGCTGTACTCCAAAAACACATCCAAAGTCTCTTTGAATCAATGCCGAGGCGTGTGGCAGCGGTGATCTTCAACAATGGCGGCTTTTCTGGCTACTGATTCGGGAAGGAACCACACTTCACGGAAGTTTATAAATTTAATCATTTAATCCTTGGTCAACATGTTATCTACTAAATAAATTTTGTTGTGATATTTCTTGTCTTTCTTGGTGTTGCAATTTGGGTGGCCTGCAGTGTAATATGGCACTGCAAAGAGAAAATGTTATACTTTTAGTTTGTTGCATTGTCTTTTCGCAAGATGTGGCAGCACTGATTAAGCTGTTTTTGAAATTTTGAAAAGAAGTGAAAATGTCGCCTAATCAGGAGAAGGCTTTTTATGTGCTCTCCTTTGCAAGCAGTCAGTCAGTAATCACTGCTAAGCGTGAATTTAGTAGAAAGTACCATACAAATAAAGCACCGACATATCAGAGTGCCAAAAGGTGGTGCAGAAGTCCAGGGCAACCAGGTCTTTTAGCAGAGAACGTTGAAAGAGTCCGAGAGACTTTTTTACACAGTCCGAAGAAATCGACGTTTCGTACTAGTTGGGGTACCTTAGTCTACCGTTTGGACTGAGTTCAGAAAGAAAGACAAGATCTTTGACATATCCCCAAAGGAAGAAGTCATATGAGATTAAGTCAAGAGACCGATGAGGGTAGCTGTGTGGGACCAAATCATTGGCTGCACTACTATCAATCCAGTGGTGTGGTACTTCTACGTTTAGAAACTTACAAACTTCTATATGCCAAAGGGGCGTCGCATCCTCTTGTTGAAAATGAAATTTTGCATACCTTCCTTACAACTGAGGGAAAAGCTAAATTTCCAACATAGTGAGCTAGATAATATCACTAATTGACTTTTAGGTAAAAAAGAATGGTCCGTAAGCCTCTGATGAAGATACCGCATAAAAAACGTTTACTTTCGGTGAGTCCCTTCCATGTTCAATGTAGGCATGCGGATTTTCCGATCCCCAAATTCGCACGTTATGGCGGTTTACTTTGTTCCTAAAATGAAGGGTGGCTTCATCATTAAATACGAATTGATTGCAGAAATGCTTCATCCATAAAAAGGATTTAGATTTTGCAACTCGTCACTAGACTTCAGAGCTTGCATGCATTGCAATTTGTTCCGAGAGTAAGAACCTACAAGGTTGAGAGCATACGTCGTTTTCAAATACTTTATCCATTAGAAGTGTCAGCGAAAACTGATGTTGATGTCTAGAAAAAGTGACATACCTGTCAGAATTTCCAGGTCCTTCCGTTGAGAACACTGATACCGTTGAAGTGAGACACCCTTCCAAAAGTATATCAGGAAAAACTATAAGAATTCCTCATGGAATGGATTTATAATCTTTGTTTTTATTTTTCTATTTCTTTTTTTTTCAAAGCGAGCATAAAATCCACATGGTGGAATCTGTTTCAAACAGTTTGAGTCGAAACTCTGGTACCAGTAGCCCACTGAGGTGCTGCTATAAGAACGTAGCATTTATAGTACGAATTCTTCTGGCCATTAGTGGTAAACACCGATCCTTATTTTATGTTGTTGCAAGCGTGCAACCTTGTTCTGATCTTAGGCAAGCATTTCCAGTTTCCCAAAACCGATTTCATAGCCTGGTTCGGTTTTGCTTATTTGATTACGGCAAAGCACTCAAGGCCTAACTGCCAAGGGGAGAGATGCCTTCGTGGAGGACTTTCCAAGGGAAACTGGCTCGTAAACTTGTTACACATGAGGAAAACCACGAAAATTCCCATGAGCCAGCCCATTCATGGTATTTGAACCTCAAACACTGGTAGTTCGCTACCAGTGTTCAGCGACTTTAGCGTTCGGCCGCTGGTGGGTCTTCCATAGTCTGGAAATGACACTTTGAGAAACACCTAACGCTTCCCCTACGACAGATTGCCTTTGACCCACATCTAAAGAACCGATGGCTCTCCAGGCTACCGATTCAACTAAGTCATCTTGCTGAGACATCGTATTCACTGTTACAAAACATTCAGTACAAATCAGTTATTTTTAATCTCATCCTACAGAAGAAATCTTTCAGGTCGCTTTTCACTCCTTATCTAAAACGAATAGTTTTCGACGTCACAGACAAAATTAGCATACTTCCAACTTTATAAACGCTATAATTTTACGTTTTTTTTCAATGGCGGGCACTTGCCTATAACGGCATTGGCCACTACGAAGATCAGAAGTGGTGGCCATTTTATTGTGGGGGCACCTAATAGGCGGCCACTGTTACCATCCTATGAAGCTACAGGCAATATTACATCCATGCCTTCTCCGAGATTCGAACCTAGGCCCTTCGTATCGCAATCAGACTCTCCTAACCACTAAACGGTGTGGGCAACACTTTTAACCTCATCTATTTCATTTTTCTTAAAAAAGTTTTCGATTACACAATTAATCTATACCGAACTCCCAATATCCGCTTATAGTTTTGAGCTGCGTATTTTAAACATATGGTCTCACTTTAGAGTCTTAGTCTTTTTGGGAGCATAAAAGTAGACCCTACTGAAGACAAGATAGCGAATTCTCGCTGTGTCTTGAAAAACAGCAGATGACTACCGACGAAGGTTATAACAACCTTTTTATTTTAACTAAACTGAGCAGAACATGCACACACTCGGTGATTACATCTAACCACCACTTGTGGCTATGTTACTTAACACAAAATAGTATGTACAATCAGAATGAATTAAATTTTAACTATACGACTGGTTCCTACTTCAAGCTAAATCCACTTTATCGGCTGCATACAGCAAAGCCGAGTCTAAAATATCAATATAATCTACAGTAAGTGGCTAGCACAAATATTCAGCTACAGAGCTACTTACAGAACGCAAGAGTTGGACCCCCGTCCTGGGGCTGCCTTTCAGGGTGAGCTATCCAAGCTCCTGAGATCCCCTCGCCGACGACGCAGACCCCACAGTCCCGGCCCTACCCTATGAAAGGCAATGGGACACGTAGTCCCCGTATCGAAACTATAAGGGCCAAATCCCCGACGACAGGGTCGGTGATCTCCGATCTAGCTCCACCACAGCCAAAGGAACAGACACGACAGTACCAGTACGGTCCCTGCCAAGCCTGAACCAACCTGAGAATAAACTCGGGCTCTAGTCCTGTGAAGACAACTTATATGCCCCTGTGGTTGAGACTGTCTAAGTATAGATCCTAGCCAGTACTTCCCAGGAATTCTCCTGAGTCAAACCCCAGGGGGACAGAGCTACTTACAAACGCGGCATACTCGTTCTCGAAATAACCCGTTCTGCTTATAATTAATTTTTCTACTGCGAATTTTCCAACTGTCACAGTTAGCCGCAATTAACCTCTAAATTGCAAGTTCTGTTCGGACTATCCTCAAGTCAGTTCTTCGCAGAGCGATGCAGGTAATGAGATTCATAAAGTGAGTCCCGTGGGTAGGTTGTAAGTTATAAGAGGCGTGGCTGTTGTCACCTGTACCACGAACTCTTCAATTCTGAACTCATTGAGATTTTCATATACGTCATTTAAATTTGTATTCTGGTAGGAAATTAAAATAAGAAGGGAAAGAAAGTTTTTTTAAATAAAAATAATTGATTAGTACAAAATAAGGTCTTTACATCATTTTAAAAATATTAACACCAGTGTCAAACTTTCATAAAATTTGATTACTGTACAGTTATCAGCGTTGCAAATAAGACTTAATACGAGAATTCCACCAAACTATGTAATGTGTGAAGGATCTTAACTCTGTATGGTCAGATGTAAAAGTTTTTTTTTTTTTCATGTTTTATTTGCTTATTTCTTGTCATCTTCAATGGTTCACTTGTTCTTCCCTGGTTATAAAAATTAAAAGATAATGAGAGAAATAAAATGCAACTTAATGCAAAAGTATTAATAAAAACTGCATAAAAGCATTAGTTAACATAAATTACAATATTTGGCAGTTGATTATTCGCAAAATATTGAAATTAAAACCAAATTTATAGAAACTGGAAAATGGTGGAAAAATTAAGACACCACATGTGAAATTTTTTTTTCTTTACTATGGGGTATGGTCAATACGGATGAATATGAATACTTTACATCTTGATTTCATAGACTTGGTATGGACACATACTCATAGACACATTTGTATTGACACATACCAAAATATCAGGTCTTGTGGAATTGCATACCACTCTTCTAAAAGTGCATTTTTTAGCTCCTGGAGGTCTGGGAAGGAGTTTGGCGCGTCGAAATTCGGCACCCTGAGATATCCCATACATGCTCAATTGTGTCAAAGTCAAGTGAGTAAGGTAGCGAATCCATTTAAGTGATATCTTCTGTTTGTCTATATTCTGACACCACATATGCTCGATGAGGCTAAGCATTGCCATCCATTAACAAAGACCCTGGGCCGATAGCACCCCTAAACAGTCTAACTTGGAATTCCAATATCTCGTCCACAGCACTATCTCCGAGCGGTTACAGAACCTTCTTGAAAGATGTGCAGAACGGTGTGGCTATTTGTAATGATTCTTCTCCAAACCATCAAACAGCAGTTGCAGAAACGGGATATTTCATGGACAAGGGAAGGCAAGTTGCGTGTTCCTTCCTCTCTCCAGACCAAAATACGTCTAGAGTCACTGTTCAGACTATAGACTCGTCAGTAAATAATACTCAGGCTCACTCGTCTTGGCTCCACTGAAAATGACGATGGCACCAGTTAAAACGGGCCCCTCTGAACGTTGGAGTGATTGGGACACAAATTATTAGTTTTCTTGCATACAGTCCAATCTCGTTAAGCCTTTGTGCAGCAGTAGAACGGCTAATTCGAGTTCCTGTGGCAGTCTGAAGGTCTCAGACCAAATCACTTGCAGTCGTTTTTCAGTTTCTTCGAGCCAGCAACGACAGAAAAGATTCTTCTGATGCAGTTGTTGCTCTTGGTCGCCCCTGGCCAGGCTGTCTATCAACTGATCCAGTACAGTGGTATTTCCAACAGAATGTCCGAGATGTGAATGTTTCACCTTATGAGGCTCTATTCCTTGATGAAACTCTACTCAATAGGAATGGCATTTTTTAGTCAGCGTAATGCGCAAGAGAACCTCCACTGTGTGCGGCATAACATCGCTTTGCATTAAATATGTGGGCAGGTTTGGTCGGGCCGTACCTATTTACCATCCGCCCGCGAATAGTCGGATCTTTCTGGAGCAGGTTCTTCTTGTCTAACTTGATGATGTTACAGAAAATGTAAGCCGCAAGACATGGTTCTAACACGATGGAGCGTCTGCTCATTATGGACTGACTGTTCGTAGGCATTTGAACTAGTCATTCCCGCATCGAAGGATTGGTCGTGGTGGACCAGTTTCTTGGCCCCCACGCTCACCTGATTTGTAGAAGAAATGTCATGCAAAAAAGAGTGTAAATAATGTCATGTATTACGATCCTCTGAAGTCTGAAATGGATCTCGTGGCAACTCATCTGCGCTGCTGCTACAATCAAAGAACCGGCGTGTTCGACCGTGTCCGGCAAATCAGTATTTCGTTGGTGTCAGGCATGGTTGGCCTGTAATGGTGCAAACTTCGAACATCTGTTGTAATATTAAGAACTCTCTTAGTCTCGTACATTTCTATTCGTGATGTTCAATAAATGTTTCAAATTAATCAATCCCTTACATCCTTTTTAATCATCCACTTCTGCTACATTTTTTAAGACGCCGTGTATATTTATCCAAGGGTTCGCTTTATTTTGAAACATATTTTAAATCTTCCGACCTTGGGTGAAGGGAGTAGCCCCTGTCCTCCTTATTTACATCCATAGAAATTTGAGTTAATTATTTGAGGAAATTAAGTGGTCAATTTTTTAACCCATTGAGGCTGCAGAGCAAATTTTTTAATGAAATCTGTTTAACAGCTCTTCAGATCACGATTAAACATTAAATAGGTAAAAAGTGAAGCCAGTTTGAAAAAATTATTGAGTGACTTCAGAATGTTAGGTGTATAAGAAATAAGACCTACTTACATATAAAAATACTTTTCCACACTTACGACTGTTCAGCTTTAGGAAGAAGACATTTGAGTTATGTGGTTTTAGATGATTTCTATTCTTCAAATACAGTGAGAGGTAATGTTTCCATGGTAACATAACCATAGTGGCTTCCCGATATGCACTGTTAGCCCAGTCACTTTATTAGAAATTATAGTTTAATTGAACGGCTTCAAGATCATAGGCCTACTTATCATAGTCCAATAAGAAGTGTATCGCTATCACAACCAGATGTTGTTGCATAAAGCAAGCATTGTTTTAAATTTCACCCACTTTTATATAGGGGTGGAGAAGGCTTCTTGAATCCTGTCTGCAGAGCCAACACACACAATTTAAGTATAGAAATACCACAGCCGACTGTATCATGGCCTTGAAGCGAAATCAATTTTGAAAGGCCACATGATCGAAATAGTCAATCTCTTTCTCTTCACTAAAATCGCGAAGTCTGACGAAAATAATAGTTTTTCTCTTAAATATAAGTAAAATTAATAAACTTGAGTAGGTTGCATGATTTACATAACATTTTTTACAGTGCAATATTATCTGTATCAACTGTATATCTTCAATAATTTTTAAAACAATTGTACTTTGTTTATGTAACTCAAAATATCATTGTGAATCAACACATGCAAACTTTATTTCTGTAATTTTAATAAAAATGAAATCCGTTTATGTAATCCGAATCAAATTTATTCCCAAAATAATATAAAAAAAGGGGAGGATTCAATAGATTTATGGATGTAAATTTTATTTAGATTTTCTTAATAGTAAAATAAATATTAAGGGCAGAATATTCTGTAAAAATCCCTGCCGCTCCCATCGCATCCGCTATATAAATTTTCAGAAGGGAAATACGCATAGTCATCTCTCTTCACTCCATTCACTAATAAAAACTAGATATCTCAATTTTGTCAAAACAGGGAAATGGATTAAAAATTCCTTAAATGCTAGAAAATTTGAGTATAAACTTGCATGCATGTTTATACTCAAATTTTCTAGCATTTAAGCATGTACTATAAATAAATATTTCAAGAAAATTTCAAAGAATTAAATGCAAATTACATTCGCAAAAAGGACAGCCTTCTATTTGTGTCAGCTTCAATTTTAATATTGAATCGCTTTTTCCAAACCATCCAAGAGGTAAGTGATTATGCTCATTTTTTTTTTTAAAGTGGTTTCCCCAAAGGCCTATTCCACTAATAAAAATAGATTCATAAAACTTGGAGCTGTACCATATACACACATGCTATATATTATACATAATCAATGCAGAAACAAAGCATAAATAAAATTAAATAATTGTGACTTATTAATTGAAATTAAGTGGTAAATTTTTTAACTTTTTTATATGAACATTTTATATTAAGTTTCCTCATTTTTATATTTTGTATAATTATTTAACATTATTTTACAAGTTATCAAACAGATATTTTCTAACCGAGTTTGTAATGTCATTCCACATTCTGTTAAATTAAAGTTAATTCGACCTAACTGTATGCAAGATAACTTATATAAAATACCCATTTGCTTTCCTGATGTAAGAATTGTATCGTCCATGTTTTTAAGAGTTTCACCAAATAAGAAATGTACAATTGAAGATGTTAATAAAGCAACTTCAGAAGGTAAAGTTTTAATTTCCCTCAACAAATTCTGTAAGAAAACCAAAAATATCATCTGGTATATCTACTGAATGAATAGTTTGCAACCAGTCCTGGCAAATATTGCATTTTACCACCCTTGATTCTTTCATGCAAGCATAACCTGAAACATAAATTAGCACAAGTAAAATATCAAAAGAGACATTTTCTACAGAAAAATCATTAATTAGTAAATCTGAATAATCATCAATACTCACAAATGTAATGATAGAATCCTTATCATAATCTGGTGAAAGGGACATTCATATTTGATGATGAAATTATAATATTGCTTTTAAAATGAAGCTTCATATCACTTTCTAATTGTAGGTAATTTATGTTATAATTTGAATTTTTGATATAATTTGAATTTTTTTGCCGATATATTCTAAAACGTGATTCACGGGCATCAGTTTGGAATAACAATATGTATTCAGCTTCATACTTTTGAAAAAAATATGAAATCAATTCAATGAATGCATCTGTAGTTGTTATTAATGCCTGAAATGTTTGTAGTGACAGTTTCTTTTATTGGGATAGACTGTCAAATATGCTCTTAGAAAGAAATAATCAAAATAAAGAATTCCTAATGTACTATATCAAACAAATATTAAAAACAATACTAATCAAAATGTTCAAACTAGAGTAAATGCATTTAATGTTAAAATGAAATACTTGAATAAGCTTGAGAACAACTACAAATTTTCCCAAATAAATCTAAAAATTAAAAAGATATTAAACAAAATATAGATAAAACTATTATTTACGATTACATAAAGCTTAAGTTATTTAAAATCACTTAGGATAGCAAAATAATCCACTTACATAACACTATTAGCAAAATATATATCCAAAATATCCATAACCACGGGTTCGCAAATACATACTATCATAGAAATACATCGACCATTTGGATCATGTGATTTTTGCGTTCCAAAGCCATTATAGAGTTGGCTGTGAGAAATACTCAGAAGCCTGCATATTCCTGTTATATTTAAATAAGCTTGTTAAATCCAGTTTGCGGTGCATCTCAAAATAGAGAATGCCCAGAAGCCAATCAATTCCTGTTGTATTTGATTTTATGACTCATTTAGTTTCTAGATTCAAGTAATCGAAATATATTATTGTAGGTTGTGTTTATTTTGTTTTTTCACTTCAGAGGAAAGTTTTGCCACAGCAGACAGTTGCCTGCCATATACGGCCGGCTCTGCTTCTCCCTTTTTCAATGCATTCAGAGAATGAGCTCCCCTAGATTTTAAAACAGATTGGTAGACATAGTTGTTTTTGCCTCACTAACAAATAACTGAAACAAACCCTCTTAAATTATTTGCAAAGGTCATGATAAATATTTCCCTTTTAACTTTTGAACTTCATGCCAGCCTAATACAAAAACCAACCAACCACAATAAAGCAAACATGAAATGACATTCGGTGTACAATTTCACTGAATCAGTTGCACATTCACCTTCTGTAATTATTTATAGACGATTTGAAGCCTAAGAAGTAGCAGAGACAACAATACAAACAAGTGAGATTCAAGTTACAGACAAGTAGAAATAAAGATATATTATTAGATATTGTAATGTTAATATTACTCATGATTATACATATTTTTATTGGTACATTTCTTTCAAAGAAATAATACTGTGATAGTTACCTGTAATGTAATCCATGATTACTTATCATGTGCTATGTTGTTATTGAACTTTGTAATTCAAAAATTAAACTTAACATAATTTTCCCTTCTTGATTTTTGGGTGAAAAAATTAGCAAAAAAATAAAAGGGGGAAATACAGTATTTTACATACTTTTATAATTTACATCCGAGTTAATACTGCTGCAGATGTTTCATTCATACAATAATATACACACAATAATAAATTTAACAGACTCTTACAAAGTTACATTTAAACAATTTATGAATTTGACTTACCATATATTTCCGTATATAGAGCAAGAATGTTTTGGAACGCTTTCTAAAGTTAAATACAGAGTCAGTTTATATACGACTCCACTAATCTTTAAAAAAATGTAGATGTATTTCTGTTAGCCAGATGGAAATTGCCAAATATGGCACTTTTTTATTTTTAAGAATATGAAAAAAAAATAATTTTATAAAAATTAGTTGTTTTATTTTCAAAATTGTATATATTACTGGTTTGTTGCATCATCACAAAAAAGAAAATACGATTAGCACAGACACCATAGATTGAATATGACAAACAAAATAATTGGAGAATGCCCTAGTTTTAGATAAGAGTTACTAGAGTGAAAACTATGTGGCATTTTATTTTACAGGAAATTCATTGGAAAATTTCCACCAGTTTTAATTACTTGGCAACATCCCCCCCCCTTGGTAACACGTTTGAATGTTCTAGGATTTTTCTTTTCATTTCAGCTTATATAACACAAGTTTTGAATTTTGGATAAATTTTTGAAATAAATAAATAAAAACACTCTCAGCTTATACATGAATTGGCTTATATTCAGAAACACACGGTATATAAAATTCCAAATTATGCAAAATATACAACTTTAAAAAAAAAAAAAAAGTGCTTCAAATCCAGAATTAATAATCCAAAAGTTTAAGTTCAATCCAAAAATGTTTGCACATAGTCATTCATTGAAAAAGTTTAAAAAAATGCCATGGTTAACATTAAGTTAGAAGTTCATCCAAGCTGTATATGTAAATAGCTCCTAAAGACGGAATCATTTTTAAAAAAATCTGATGTTTATAAATAATTTGAAATGAAAAATGAAATTACGGGAAAAAAAGTCTGCACGTCATTTCATAAAAAGTTTAATTTTGTGACAAATATGTATATTGGAGCAATACTAGATATAAATCTAAGTCTTGCTTTTGAGACAGGATAAATGCAGTTTTAAGTTTGCTGAATGACAAGCTATAAGAGGAGATATAGAACCATCATTTCTTTTTGACTCACTGTACATGTGCAATTTACACACAACTGTAGCATTTATAAACATAGCTGAAAGTAAATAACTTTATTTACAAAAAAATTATAAATACGTAAATTTTTCTATTTATATATACAAATGTGAAAAACTGTTACATCTTAAATCAAACAACCATGGAAAGTATGTTCTCTATATTGTTCGTGCAAGAAAGTACAAATCAGCTAGAGCAACAACTGTTGATGTAACTATTCCCATCACGACTTGCTGTATGGAAAAGAAAAACAATATATTAAAGATAGGATGAAATTGTATTGCATAATACTTAAAGCAGAAGTAAACATTAATACAGGATTTGAGTTAAATATTATTAACTGTTAATATAAATACAAGTGAATCCTCTTTTCATCACTTTTCAATGATCTATACTTTCAATTATCTGCAGTAATAACTAAGAACCATACATTTAATTTAACATGCTCTCATAATCTTTAAGCTCCAAAGGAGGGGGGAAATGCTTAGGAAGAAACTGAAGAAACAATTTTGAATTGTACTTTTTAAGTAGTTTATTTTCAAACTCATGCAAGATTTAGAGATTCTGATAATGCATGGAAGAAAAATCATCAAATGTTACTGACATTTCAAGGAAATTAAAACTGAAATTCAGTTTGAAGATACTGAAGAATTCTTTGTGATGCAACATGAAAACCTAACACCATGGATTTGATTGAAAATTATTACAAAATTGTAATCAAAAATCATTTACAGACAAGATATCTGCTTCATGCTGGATACGGATGGTTCAAGATTTAGTACTTTCCAACGTATCGTATTTTGGGAAAGATATTTTTCAAAAGAACTTAAGAAGTACACAGAAGACAAAAAAAGTAAAATTTAATACAATAAATTTCCCTACTTTCATATGTCTGAATATAATCTTTGCCACTATTTCCAACCCTTTTAAGATTCTTTAAACATATCTTATCTTCCCCCAACTTTTTTTAAATTGATCATTATTCAAGTGTACTACATTATTATCACTGCCCATATATGGAAGAATTAAGATATCTAAAATTTTATTTATTTTATTATATTTAACATACATAATGTGTTATTTATAATCATACACATCTGCATACAATATCCATGACCATATCATTATTTGTGCAATATGTTATATGTAAAAATAGCAATTTTCATGGCATTCGAAACAGATTTAAAAGTTTTTAAAAGCACATGTGAGATTGCTTGCAGTATAATTATAATTACACCTGTAATTGTAATTATAATTACATCTATATTAATATATAATTATAATTACACCTGTAATTGTAATTATAATTACATCTATATTAATATATAATTATAATTACACCTGTAATTGTAATTATACTGTATATGTACATTAACTAGAATTCCAACATAATTACAGATAAATTTGTTAGTACTTGCAGTTTATTACACCTTGAGGAAGATCCATTAATGTTACTTATAATATAAGATATTGTCCTCAGGAAAACAAATTCTGCTGACACAGTTAATGTCTCTGAAATTGATGGATGAAATAAATGTAAATAATTTAGAAGAATGTATCAGGAAGTGCTGTCAGTGCACGGAATATAAGATTTTAATTTAACATTCATGTCTCCTCGCATATAGCAGTTTCTCAGAATACTGTCATTCAGCAAAGCAACAAAGTTGGTGATTCATAGTAAGTAATTTTATCATTAAAACTATAACTAATGCAGGTATAATTTCAATTATAACAAATGGCATTTAGAACTACACAATAACTGCAAACACAATTTAATTTTTAGCTTAGCAGTCACCAAATAGTTTATTTTTTTCTAATAGTGGTAGATAAATTTGGGTTTCAATACTGATGAACAATCTAGATGATTGGGTACATTAATGGTTTCTATTCCATGAATTCGAACCAGCTTTACTTAGAAAGTACACCATGACAACATCCTTACCCTTACATGCTTTGTTGCACTGAATTAAACAAACAATCAAACATGTACTTTTGCTTAACAAAGCTATATGTATTTATCTGAAATATTTTCTGCATAAGCAATTGACTTACAGCCAAAATTACTATTTATTGCAAATATACTTTGTATGAAGGCCTATTTCATAGTTAAAAACCATAATTAGAAGTTGCAGTTCACACATTATTTTACCAGGATGATAGAAAAATTCCATTTTTCTGCCAGCAACTGTTATCTTCAGAGACTTTTCTTAATAATATTATGCTTGTTTATTTTTTATCTGAGGTTATGGAAAATAGTCCGGGCAAGTGCATCCACTTGTAAAAAAACAACATATTTTAAATATTTATTAAAACTCTGAGTTATATTTAATAAAAGCCCATTTCATAGTTAATATAAATATTGTAAATTGAGCTTCTTTCAATAATTATGTAGCATGGTCTCAGATAGAAAATAATTCCATTTTTCTACCTGCAGCTCTCATCTTCAGACACTTCCTTTTAATATCACGTTTGTTTATTTCTAACTAAGTTATGAAAACTAATTCGGACAAGTGCATCCCCAATAGAAAAGAGTATGCTTTAATCATTTACTTAAAGTATGGGTTATATTAAACAAAAGCCTATTTCATAGTTAATATTACTACTGTTGCAGTTCACTCAATGATTATGAAGGATGGTCTCGGATGGAATGTAAAGCAATTTTTCTGCATTCAGCGTTCAACAGAGGCCAAGCAGTAAGATCACTAACACTATTATTTTGATTCTGGTTTAAATCTTCACAAACAGGCTGGCCTTTCATGGTTTTTCCCTACTGTAATGTGAAAACCTGCCAGTTCCTCTTAGAACATCCCTTAGATAGCTTTTGCGTACTTTGACATAATCCATATAACTTAACCTTCTGCCATAACAGTCATCTATGCTTGGTTATTTTTCCCTGAAATTCTGGAAAACAGATACTACAGATGCAATGACTTGTAAGTAAATGTTTTTAATATAATTTAATTGAAAATATGTCTGTAATTAAACTAATTCAGATTCAGCACTATTATGGAAAATTTTAGTGCACATAACTATTAAGCAAGATGATAATGGATCAGAGCCATATTTATACCAGCTAAAGTAGAAAAATGGAATACAAATGAGATAACTAAATGAAGTTTTGTGATTTATTTCCTATGTCATATAAAAAAAGACGAGTTCTCTTAACAAATCCTTCACAAAAGCATCTCATTCCACAGTATTTGTTTGCTTTCCCTTAAAATCAAATCCACATATCAGTCAGTAAACATCATTAATATGTGTATTTGTTTCAAGTTATGCATATTTAGTTCTACATGAAACAGCCAAAATGAATGAAATAAGTTCTTGTAAACACATCCTGCTTTAGCTATATTTCTCTTATAAATTTACTGAAAATATGTGTAGTATTTAACAAAGGATTAATTATACTGCTACTTTATCATTTTGTATTGTTTAACAACTTGCTATCCAAAATGAGTCACCATTTTGGATATAATGTCATTTACTGTAATTTTCAATCACGATCACAATTCCTATTAGGCTATGTTACAGAAATTAGCTACTTCTTACTTACTTAATTGTAGTTGATGTAATTATCTACTGCAGTTACTCTTACATTGTAATTTTAATAAGATTATATAATAACTTTGTAATTATAATTACACTCTAATTGTAATTAGATTTCACAATTAAAATGTAACTGAAAAAGCAATTACATTGTACTGGCAATTACAAAGTAACTGTATAATCTAATTACAATTGTAATTGCAATTACATATTGCCCAACCCTGTTTGTAGGCAACAGTAACTAATTTTTCAAAACAGCACTCATTATAATCCACTACTGATATTTAAAGATAACAGGGAATATACTTTTATGCAAAGTGAACATCACAAAATCTGAGCAGCAAAGTAAGTAGACTATGGAAATTATAAAGTTATATGCTTCCTTTACTTTTCTTTAAAAAAGTTGTTTAGCAATGTAATAGCATAAAAATATGCCATGTAGTGCCTTAGGGGATTAAACATTAAAATTCTCATATTTCAAGACTATTACCTATCAGAAGAAATGCCCTTGTGGATATTTACCACAAGTGAATTGAATTATTTTTTCGTAGCAAAGCACATTAGGGTTATCTATCTAAGGGAAGGAATATGTCTATAAAAAGAAATTAAATAACTAATTTATAAGGAATTGGCTTGTGTTCACATAACACATAAGGAAAACAACAAAAATGCCAATGCAGCCAGTTTTTCACAACAATGTATTTACAGAAAGTATGATAAATAAAAAAATCTTAATTCTATTTATTTCTATATGCTGATTTGAGATATGATTTAGATTTGTATCATCACCAACAATTTTAACATTAAAAACATCTATAATTTAGTCTTTCCTTCTCCCCCTTTTTTAAAAATTACATTGTGTTGTGTTTCACTACCAAGGTATTTATCATTCATGCAGTTTGGTAAGCATAGACATTATATGAGACATGACTTTTATTTCTCATGTGGCCAAACAAATTTTTAGTTCTCAAATATTTGCCATTAGATATGGCATAAGATGGTATTATTCAGTTCATGACCTACTGAATTCAGCCAGTTATTTATTTCTTAGATGACACCACTAAAATACTATTTTTAAGTATTAAAATAAACACAAATAATTAAGAAAAAATAAATGAAAATGATTCCATTAATCAATTTAATAACCTATTACATTTTTAATTCCAATGAATTTAAACTGTCCTCAGTTTTACAAAATGAAAGCAGC
>KK121328.1:157222-181055 GCA_000611955.2 Stegodyphus mimosarum
GAACAAAATTAACAGCAGTAACCTGAGAAGTCACAGATTTCACTGTAAAAGAGGTAAACAAATGCTTAACAAAAGTAACACTTAACATGCATGAACTGAAAATTTTGAACTACAGTTAAAATTTTTAATGAGTGTTTTCATGAAACTCTGTTTCAAGAACTTTTCGGAATAAACAGTACACCCCCCCCAAAAATAATAATTCCACTATTCCATAATAAAATTTGAAAGTGATTTTAATTCACTCTACAATAGTTACTATTAAAACTGATGTTAAAATTCTAAAGTTAATGAAGTTTAACAGACAAATTACTAAAATTTAAGATAAAAGGGTAATACATTTATATATAAGAAAAAATACAATAAAAACAGTATGCATATTAATTTTAGCTTTTTTCAAGAAAGATAAATTTCTGCAGTCTGAACATTAGAAGTTATTAAGCTTTTTAGTGATGGTAAAAGTACTGCATGAATAATTAATAGAAAATGTGATTTTCCTTGACAAAATAAATATTCATAACAGCGTTATCAATAAAATTTCTGATGAGACTCACATGAGTATAAATTATATTTTTCTATTAGCATTAGCTTGCTTTAGAATTTGAGTCATAACAAGATCCACTAATTCTTTCTTTTGAAATATACCTCATAAATAATGAGATATATATATGTAATCCAAGCGCTATCTACCATTACACTTCCTCTTTCATTATCTTATAGTATTTCAGGTCTTTGCAAAACTGAATTAATATTTAATGTGCAATATATCTTAATTCTTCCAAAAAAATTTTTAAGAACGGAAACCCACTTGTTGATGAATGCACTATCTACCTCTTAAGTTATTTTCAATCGTGAAATGTTTCAAAATGAGTTTTTGTGATAGACATACAAATGTAGTGCCTCTTTTTAATATATCATATGGACATAAATCTTAATATTACCTTGCTTGAGGTATTAAATAAAAAACAGAGAACTATTAATCTAATCTTTGCATTCTGACACATAAAGACAATTATAAACTATAAATCATATTCTGATTTTTGGATAGTATTGAGCTGGCAACTGATGTGATTGTTATTTTAAATAATAAGGAAAATTCAAAATTTGTATTTGAAAATAAAATTTCAATAAATTAGGTATGGTCTGTTTTTGTCAAATGACCTTTTGCCACCTTTCAGGTAGTATTTCAATTCCATGCTCATAAAATTTCTGATTTTTGTCAGTAAAAAAAACAGAATTAAATACAATTTTACGTCTCTACGCCATGAAAAATTTTAAAGAGGTCTGTATTGAACAAAATAGGTTTAGGTGCAAGATCTGGGCTATATGGTGGATGTGACAACACATCTGAACCTAGCTTCAATATTTTTTGGAGAGTGACCAAAGATGTGTGGAGCTTAGCATTATCATGTTGGAAAATAACATCTTTATGATTTGCCAATACTGGCCGCTTTCCTCGAACTGCATCACTCAGTTTGGTTATTTGTTGAATATAGATGTTTGAATTAATTGTTTGGTTTCTTGGTAAAAGTTCGAAGTGCAGAATTCCTTTATAATACCACAAACTGGCAGCCTAATCGTTTTTGGTGAACCTCAGCTTTTGATGCTGTCTGGGCTGGTTCATCCAACTTCACCCACAATTTTTATGAACCCCACAACTTCAACCACAATTATTTGCACTTTTCATTGCAAATAATCAATCATTTCAGAAATGGATTAATTGCGTTGCATTTCAGAGGCGAATCACAGACGGTAATGTATTGAGTCAAATAAATTTCCTTAAATTGGTGAGGGACCCATAAATCAAGTTTTTTAACATAGCCAAGCTGTTTCAATTTTTTTTTAATGCATGTACATGATACACTTAGCTTCTCTGGAGTCTCGCATGTTCTGCTATGGTGACCTGAATTGATAATGGCTCTGATATAGCTCTTATTAACTTAAATTAGACGGCCAGATCGTTACACATTTCTTGGCGAAACAATTACCAAAATGACATCTGGCAAACCAATTTTGACACCAGTTTTCTTTTCAAGGCTTCATTCCTACATACGGCACATAACTTCTTACATGCTATGCATTGCTGCCTTTTTGGAAATAATACAATAAAATTTGTCTGAAGTGCATGTTTTGTTCTTCCGTTTTTAATTCGGGATAAAAATGAAACAAAATAACAAACAATTCAATTTTTATACTAATTAGAGGTGGAAGTCCGAATAACAAGAAAATAATATAGGTTAAGTGCATTGAACACACTGGCAAAACGAAAGAATGCGACAACTGGAGCAAATTTGAGAAGAAATACTGCAGGAGACCACCAGGGAGCTTTATCAGTCTATGTTATACAATGTGGCAGCTTGCATACAGGGTAGAGGTGGGTCAACACCTTACTGAGCTCGTTACTTTGTAAGTCTTAAATAAATCATTCAATTTTTCTGAAATTTTAATCATTTTATACTCTGTATATAATCTTCCTATCCACCAATTTTTGTCTCCATTGGACAACTCCTTGGTGCGTCCATTTTTTTTTTGTTATAGAGCATATATTATTTACAATTAAACATTAAATATATGTATATAATGAGTTGTCATCCATTTTAACAAACATCTTGATCTCACATTATAGGCACTGAACTACATTACTAGAATATGACATTAAAAAATTAGTAATTATTTAGTTACATACCAGTTATTTCTGTTATTGCTATAACAGCTAAAGGTCCCACCATTCTGAGAAATACTGCTTAATGACTGTAAACTTTTTTGAAAAATTATTGGTATAAATCCCATTTTGTCAAAATGTTGCAAAATTTCATGATTTATTTTAAAAATACTCCTTGACCTTTATATATTTTTTTTTTTTACAAATGGCTCTAATGATGACTAATACTTGGCAGTTCCTGCTTCTAATTTATTTTTAAAGAATAGGCTAAATTTTTTTTTTAAACTGTCTATACTCAGCCAAATACAGCAACTAGCTCCACTTATAGTCTAGGAAGAAAGTTTCCTTGGAATCCAAAAGAGTAATTATCTTTTATTCTAAGTTGTAAGAAGTTTAACTTAAAAACAGTTCTGTCTGGGTAATCATTGTAGAGATACACAGGAAATAAATTGCTGACAGTGAAAAGAAACTTTTTAAAAAAATTATCACTAATGTGTAAAACTATCAAAAATAGACAATTACCATATATTCCAGTGTACAAAGTACAGTGGTGTATAACGCACAACTGTAATTTTACACTACATTTTTTTAATTTTTAGGTACATTCACAGTATAATCCACACCCTTTTTGTTATAAAGATACCTGAAAGACAAATGTGCAATGGTGTTATCTTTTGAAGTCATTCATTCAAAGATTTTTTGCAGACTTTTGAACAATGGCATACTGAATTGACAAGCGATAAGGGGAAGAATATATGTCTGAAAAAATGCTTGAGGGAATAAATAATTCTGTAAAGAGAGTGGGTTGTATTGAATGCTGCACAAGAATTATTCTAGGGTTTCAAGAAAAAGGGCGAAGTAATTTGGGATACAAATGTGCTTAAAACACAAATAATTCATGGAATTAGGTATCAATGTTTTCTCTTTTTGGTATTCATTTGAAAGACGTGACTTTGAAGTGATCTCAAGACTTTAATAAATTGCATTTGCTTTAGCTGAAATGCAGTTGATTTAAGGTTCTTTTTAGCAGTAAATATGGCTCCTGCAAACGAAACAAACATGGTGCTGGTTTGTAGGGTTTCCCTTAGTTGAATTAACCTATTATTCAAATTTTTGTTATCTTTCCTGAACTCTTCAACTTCTCCTCACCAGGATGTAAATTTAAAGTTAAGTGAAATGAGTATTTAAATGGATGAATCCTGGAGTTTATTCAGAGAGTATTTTTGCTTATTATTCAGAGAGTATTTTTGGTAGCGCATGTTTCATTCTTGATCTTGCTGTTACACATAGTTGCTGATACGCCTTTTGGCCATTTGAATAATTAACACGTCAGGTAGGTTTGTCAAGTCAACCCACTTTAGCTGTAACTTAAGGTGCTAGTCTAGCACTACTCTTTTTTAGACTTGAATTAATTTGTGTAACAATGCTTAAGTTCCACTGCAAGCTGTCGGTGTTACTGTAAAGCACGAAGTATATGCAGTTTTGTTCACAGTTAAAAATAATAAAGGGTTATTTTCATCCTTCCTCTGTGCTGGTATTATTTCATGACTGTGTGAGAAGTCACCAGGTTTATTAGTAGGATCTAGATTAGTGTATGTGGACAAAGAGAAGTAGATATTATAAATTCATTCAATTTGCAAAAGAAAATGGAAATTCTGCTGCAGCAAGGATGTTTGGCATTGGTGAAAATTCCACAAGTGAGTGGAAAAAAAAGGTACTCTTCTGTTATCAGGACCAAATTCAGATATGCAGATATATATGCATATATGTATAGTGCTCATATATGCATGATGTATATATGTACGTACATATGTATGTGAAAGTACAATCATATGCACATATATATAGTCACATGTGCATCCATACATATATATCTGAATCCGGTGCCGGTAACAGAAGAGTACCGAAAAAAAAATTATATCGAAATAATTAATATGACAAAGAATGAATGTGCTTTTTGGAAAGGAGTAATGAAATGGCCTATCCTAGAAGAAAGTGTTGCGAACTGGGCCCTAAAAAATTGCCATCATGTCCAGCAACAACATTTAGGCACATGTGGAAATCGAATTTTTGTATGCTCGTCTTTTCCTTATTTTTAAATCTACCATTTTTATATCTGGTGTATAATACACACTAGTGAATTTCAATCTTATTTTTTGCATTATAAATCTAAGTTATATGCCAGAACATATGGTATATATCGACCTGAAGACCTTTTGTTCTACTGATAATCACAACAGTGAATAAGATACATTGGTAGAATTTTCATTCAATTTATTCCAAGTTAGGTAATTTTATCGAACAGAAGGAAAAGTACAGTTTCTTGAACAGTCATGAAAAAATTAAATTTCATGGGTGAGAATTTAAAGTGACAAGATTGTAATAATTTATGGCGGAGACTGTGTAATTCCGAAAAACATCCATCAGGCATGAAGCAGCAATATAAAAGACTAACATATAACTGCATAAGCATTATATTATATATTTTCAAACTGGGCACTTATGTTTATAAACCAATCAAATTATTGCACTGTTGTCAATATTGTTACAAGGGATTAAGAATTTTATTTAAGTGAATGACATTTTAGTACATCATTACACAGCACATGCACAGATTTTCTTCTGATATATAATGCTTATTGTTCTAGTACTTCCATTCTGAAAACTCCTGGTTTGAAAGGTTCATGAGTTTAAATTTATCACGATCAACACCACACATGAACTGAAGAAATTTCTAACTGGCTGAAAAAAAATTAACAGTTTTTATTTTTGGAAAAAAAAGTATAAAAACGTTCTGCAGCAACTTGATAGCATGCATATCACTTAACAAAAAGACTTGGCAATGTCCAACATTTCCATATAGTTTTCAAATAGTATAACCACCATTTCATTATGATGCTCGTTATAATGACTCTTGATATCCTAAATAAATAGTTTGCTGTAACGAGTGGCTTATAAGAAAAAACAGATTTCAACCAGTATAGTGAGCATCGACTGTATAATTTGCATGTAGAAATTATTAATCAGACATTTAAAAAAACAAAAAATATTTTACAGAATATTTTTCATACAATTCTAACAAAGATGCTATTAAATACATTTAAATATAAGAAATAATCAATCAATTACAATAAAAATCTAAAAATATCCAGAAAGTACCCTAAAATGTTTTAAATGTGGAAATTTGTACCATGATAATGTTACAGTCAGGTTAGAACTTTCTTTCAGAAAGTGATTCTTGGATGAATATTTGATTCTTTGAAATTTCTAGGGTTAATATGAATACTGAAAACATTCCTATCATGATCCTCAAACTGACTTGACATATAAAACACATATATGTGTTTTTTCATATCACAAAGAATATAGCTCATATTTTTTAGCAGTATAAATGCAGTTTTCTAATTTTTCCTCTTCAAAGGCTCAAAAACACACTATATTCATGGCTTGCAGTAACAGGCTCACTAGTCAATACATTTATCTGCACTTGAAATCTATCAGTATCTATGACATCTGTAACAAAACCTGATTCTATTGGCATGATTTTCTAACAGAACTCAGAAAGTGTATTTATATAGTTTTGATTATTTGTTTGAAAGAAATTGTTTAAATTATTATATTGAACATAGTAGCTAAATGTGGCAAAAAATTTACCATAGCATACAAGGAAATTTATAAATATTTTGACTGAGTAAACTGACATTCCTCTGAAATATTTAATGTCTTCCATAAATAAATAATATTTAATATTCTTCTATAATAAATATTATTTAATAAAATGTCTAACACAGCATTCCAGAATAAAGTGATGATATTAATTGTAGCTAATTTACTGATAACTGTCTTACAAAAGACACATTAGTCAGTTCTAGCTTGTAACAGTATATTTCAAAGTGGTATTTATTGAAAAAATCAGGTACAAAGACAAATTTTTCCAGTACTAATTCACACAACATTTTTATGTACTTATTTATTGCTCTCAACACAACCAGAAACCAATTTTTATAGCTGCAGTTTTGACAACTTTATACTTATTTTAGAACTGTATATTTTTTAATATTTTTGAAAAAATTGCATTTACTTTTGACTCAACTCATAAGTCAACTTCATTTCATTTATTTAAGCTAACTCATTTTCAAAGACAGAAAAATAATTTGTAGTGTAATCAAAATACTACATGATAAGCATATTAGATTGAGTTCTCTTATCATACAGTACAATATTCAGCAATAAATTTCAATCTTAAGTTAAATGCAAATTGCCTCATTAAGAAAGTACTGAATTTTTTCCAAGCAGTAACAAACAAACTTACTATCTTTTCCCTCGCATTAAGAAAATGTTAAGAGAAATGAGTCAAATCGTGAATTTTTACTTTAACAATAACACTTCATAACATTAAAAATTCATTTTATTTTAAACACCGTTACGTATAAGTTTTAATATTATTTTTCCCACTGATATAAAACGGCATTGTCAAAATACTTGATTTCATTAAAGTGTTTGGTACTTTTTGACTTGTACCCATCAGGTCAGTAATTGGTGGAAAATATACAATAATATGTACTCATTTATATATGTATTTATTGGTAATTGGTAGAAAACCTTTGTTTGGCTAATTTTAGGGCTAATAAGAAATATTTTGCTCATAGATGATAATAATGAGACATTTTCTAAGTAAGAGAAATTTTACAAGGGAAAAAAAATCTATATAACTGACAATTTACATTTCTACAGCTAGTGTTAACAGTTCAGCAAAATAATGGTTAAAGTGTAAATCTATGTGTAGCCCAATATGTATTTGGTACACACATGCATGGGTTAGTACTACCACATGCATACTAAAAATACTTGCACTATATGTTGAAACTAGAGGTATGAATATCAGAAAGCACCAAGCATTCTTTTAAATAGTTTATTTTAATGCAAAATTATTGTAAATATATAATTAGCAACATTTACAAACCCTCTTCTGATAAAGGAATTTTGCTCTGCTGTTGGGGAAAAAGGCCTTTTACCATTGATTTGTATTCTTCATTGGCTTGTTCTGCTTTCAATTTCTGAATTCTTTCTTCTAATTCAGAATTCTATTAAAAAATAAGAATTTTAAATTCATTCTATATTTAAACATTCTAACATTACAAAATACATGAAACTTCATAAAATAATATTAAAAAATATATCACTAAATGTAGATGTGTAAATGTAGATATGAATTTGTTAAAAACGTGCATTGTTAAAAATATGTTTATTGTATACATAAATTCTTTATAGAGAACATTATCTAAAATGTTAACTGTTTGATAATACAAATGAATATCTATAAGTATATACAGAATCTATAAGATATTATAATTCTTATAATATCTATAAGAATATACAGAGAGTGTTCACACCTTTTTGTAATGACGTTGCAAAGATTTACATATAACCAAAACTTAGGATTTTATTTTCTAGTATGTTCAGTCTAATAGCCCTTTTGTTGAACTATCATATTATATCTTTATTTCTAAGATAAATGTCCTTTCCTTAAAACATAAAGGTTGATTTTATTCCAGAGTCCAACTAATGTTTTGAAATGTCACTTAAAAAGGGCTTCTTTTAAAAAGTTCAAATGCACAGTAATCCATAGGAGATACATGATGGGACTTTGGTGCGATGCAGTTAAAGGAAATAGCTTCAATTCTGGTTTCATTTCTTATTTTTTGAAAAATCAGAGCAGTAGATTTAGAGGTATGGTTTGAAGCCTTATCCTGATGGAACTTAACATGGTGAAGATTGTTTAGAAAAAGAGATGGAATTTCTTCTTTAAAAATAGGTGTCAGAACACATTTCTGATAGTAATCTGAATTAATTTTTGACATTTTTTTCTACTTTCGTTATTTTAAGTTTTCCGTTATAAGAAATCTAGTAATAAACATAAAACCTTTAGAAGAGCTTTCCTTGGTTTCTCTGAACCAACATATTAAGTCTTTTTTTTCCTCTTTTTCGGTAGTAAATTTATCTTTTGGTATTGCAATCAGATAACTATATCCAAACTTCATCAAATATAACTACACATTTCCATTTTTCACCTGCAAAATAATTTTCATATATGCTGAGAAACATATTTCGGCGCTATTCGACAAACATCATGTTCCTTCTTTTTTTTTTAATTAGCTTTAAATTAGATTTTATAATTTTGTTCACAGTTCCTACAGAGATATTTAAAGGTTTTTCAATAGCTATTTGGACCACTGGATGCTCCTTTAAAACACGAGATGTGACTTTAGATTTAATAAAAGCTGCATGTACCTTTGTTGAGTATGCATTTTTTGCCCTTTTCAGATATAAACTTTAGTATCCTTTTCCTTTCATATTAATTATGTCACTTATTTTATGTGTAGAAATATTAAAACAATGCTTTTCACATTTTTTTTTTTTTTTAAATAGCTGAATAACAGTATTTCTCTTCAGCACAAAAGTATAGCCTTTCATCCAGTCTATTTTTCAGCAACATTTTAAAGAATGTATATCGTTTCATATACCTTTGCTTGTATTACACAAATTGCAGAAACAAGATTAAATTTGAAACAAAACAACCTTCAAGATTTTAACAATCTAAATGGAAGCAAGCTACTAGAATTTTCTTGTGCTGTGTTTAACATACACTGCTCGACATTGAAAATGCAACACCAAGAAGGAGTGATCAGAAATCTATGCAAATTTTAGAGTAGACGCATGCCACTGAGTTATGCAAATGATGTGAAATGCGCAGCTCTCCGACACATGTGAAGTAAGATATAAGGGAAGGAATGTGCAGAATGGGCAATATTCGTGTCTTTATTTCTGCCAGGTGAATTATCGAAGAAAGTTGGTTTTTGTCCCGGAGGATACGTGTAATAGGAGAGAATGATAGGCCGCCGTCAACGAAGGCACTTCCAGCAGATAGACGATTTTACGGGGGGTAAAGGGGGTATGGTGATCAGACTGAGAAGGGCAGGTTGGTCCTTACATCAAATCGCAGCTGATACCCACATGGATGCGAGCTCGGTGCATCGGTTAAGGTGAACATGGTTGGAACAAGGGAATGTGGAAAGAAGGAGGGATGCAGGTGCAGCCAGAGTGACGTCAGCATGTGTGGATCGACACATCCGTCGACAAGCTGTGGCGGTCCCGCAAATCACTTGTAAGGCGATTCTGTAGCATGTGCAAGATACCCTGGATGTTCCCATGTTGACGAGAACCATTTCCCGTCGATTGGTTGAACGTGGCCTGCACTCACTGCGTCCGTTAAGAAGACTGCCATTGACTCTAACATAGACGGCAACGTTTAGAATGATGCCGGACTGTAGCGATGTGGATGACAGAATGGCGAAACGTCGTGTTCTTAGATGAATCACGCTTCTGTTTATCCAGTGACAGTCACTGCATACATGTGTGTCGTCGACGTGGAGACAGATCTAAAATCCGGCAGTGACTGTGGAACGCCCCACCGCACGACAACGTGGCACAATGGTTTGGGGCGCTATTGCCTACAATTCCAGGTCACCTCTAGTTCGTATTCAGGGCACTATGACGGCCCAATGACACTTGGATAATGTACTGCAGCTGGTGGCAATCCCTATACCTTCAGGGGCTGCCTAATGCAATTTTTCAGCAAGATAACACCCGAGCACAGAGTGCTCGCATCTGCCAACATGTTCTGCAAGGTATACAGATCCCTGGCCACCGTACTCTCCTGACCTGTCACCAATCGAACATGTGTGGGATGTGATTGGACACCGTTTGCAGACTTTGCCTCTGCCTCGTTCAGAAGACGAACTGTGGCAAATGGTTGAAGGGGAATGGAGAGCCATCCCTCGGGACACCATCCGCACTCTTACTGACTCTATGCCTAGATATGTTTCTTTGTGCATCCCTATCCACAGTGCTCCTACATCCTACTGAGCCAACGCCATTCTCGCTCTGTATTCTGACTATCATTTTGAAATAATGATCACTTATTGCTGCTTGCTGTCTCTGTCTTTTTTCCAAATTTCATCACTTTCTGACCACTCCTTCTTGGTGTTGCATTTTCAATGTCGAGCACTGTATTACATTTACAGCCATTCATGGTAGAACAACATTTGAATCAACAAAAATTTCTTAACTTATTACACCATTTAAAATTTGCAAAAGTTCATTTTATCTATGATGAAACTGTTGTTTTTGTATCTGTCTACAACAGTAACAAAAACATCAGTTCTATTGTAGTGCCTTTTCTACATAAATTTCTAGAATCAAAACTGATGCATAATAATGCATCAAATTTGACAGGAACTTCAATCGATTTTAAAGCGTTTCCATTATTCTTATGATACAAGATATTTGATGACATTAAAAAAGTTGCATATATTGATAGATCAAAGAGCTGTCATTTCCACTTCATATATGCAATATTTTTAAAAGGAACAGTTGTTTCATTTTTACAATTTTAAAGTTCATTCCCTTTCTTGAAACAGAATTTTTATTTTCATAAACTCATTCTATACTTGTGGAATGCTTTTGGCAAATTTTGATAATCTACCTTTTGTAAAATTATTACTTTGAGGAAGTATATAAAAATGCACATACAGTATGCGAAGCTTATCTTGAACTGTTATCAATAACAACCAAATCATTAATGTTTCATCTATTTCAATTCAGATAATTTCAAATCGTTTTTCACCACTGAGCAACAAAACTAGAATATAACAAATGTAATAAAAACAACACACCAAGGAACAAATGCTAAAGATACTAATAATTAACATTAAGAATCATTGTAACATGTATACACCTGCAAGAATACAGTTTCAAAAGTTGTAGGTCACATTTTCTTGCTGGTAAAATCTACCATTATCATCTATCATCCTGCAAAAGGTTGAAAAAATTGATGAAAAAATAAGCTCCAAAAAAGGAAATTGAAATATTACCTAAAAGATGGATAGTAGTCACAGAAAATGACAAATGTTATATGAATGGCAAAATTTATGCAATAGTATTTTTTTCACATTTGAAGTTGCCTACTTCAATCCTGCATAACTTTCTAATGACATTGATAATTAGAAGAGTATTATTTGGATCATCATGAATGCCTTATAGGTAATATTTTGCAGTTCTACTCTATGCAGAAAGAAGCATCTCAGTGTATAAACTCACAAATATCAAAGAACAGCAGCTTCCAAGGAAGGTCTTTAAACTTTCAAATTTCTGAAAATATACATATATATATATATATATATATATGTGTGTGGATCTGCTTGGCTAATAATATAAATAGAAAAAATAGCAGCTGAAATGCAAAGAAGCAGATTAAAAAAAGGGGGTGAGGGGGAAGAAAGAAAGAGCAGTATATCATGATGTAGTTCTATTTTGCTATTTCCCAAAACTTCTAAATTCTGTTTTGAAAGCTCTCACATTCTTGATTCTCTATGGGAAAATGCAAATTATATGTACCTATTCTTAATGAATTTCCCTTATCAGTTACACTTATTATTGGCTGAAATTTACTGCATGGTACCCCTTGGTTTCTGTCTGAAAAAATTGCCAAGTGGTATCGGTTGTTTGTGAAATCTGGAAGCCCGCTGCGTGAAATAATTTTTTCGGTAATCCCATTGTTGATAATGTTGGCGAAACTAGCTTTGAGGAAAATTGTGCAAATATCGGCAAATGTGCTGTGTTAAATTAAGAATTTGGCTATTTTTTGTAAAAGTAACCCTTTCGTATGGACTGGGGATTTTAAACTGCTGTGTTTGGTTGCATGTGCATAATATTTTATGAAAGTGGTGCCTGAAGGGTTGTCTGAAAGTTTGCTTAGTGTTATGAATAAGTATATTCTTCCGGATATGACTATAATTTCTGACTGCTGGAAGGAGTACATAAAATAAAAGGAACGTGGAATGCAATTAAACGTGATTTAGCCAGTAGGAAAATGAAGGATGGCTTGCACTATCATTTGTCCAAATATATGTGGTGCAAGAAGGAGCAGGGAGAAAAAAACATATTTAAGGCGTTCTTGGACGCTATTATACACACGTATCTGCCATTAACAGCGGATGAGCCGAAACAACCAAATGTTTAATTGAATTGCTTATGACAAGGATCGAGGAGATGCTGGTGGGATGCGTGAACGTATGCAGGTGAAGAAAAGGTATGTTAAAAAATAAACATTTGATACATTTATTGATGTATGTGTATTAACTTTTGTTAAAAGATTCGTCGTTTAATGTTTTTATGCTATGAAATATATATTTTTGGTTATTTGTTCGTGTCTGTGTGTTAAGACAGCGGCAAATTTTTTCAGGATAGTTAACAGGATAGCTTTAATTTTGTTTTAGCTTCCTGATTTTGTTTAAGTGAAAATAGATCAATGTGTACATGGAAAAAGTTAAGGCAGCATGCAATGACTAGATTGTGCAATTCTGGGATGCTTTTTTAAGTTAAAATAGGTTGATGTGTACATGGACAAAGGTAAGGTAACGCACAATGCCTAATTTGTGCAATTCTGCGATTTTTTTTTTAAAGTTAAAATAGGTTGATGTGCACATGGACACCCAGTTTGTATAAGTCTTGGACTTCTTGCTTTGTTTTTGTGTAGCGAGTGGCGCAGGATCGTCCTTTGTCACGTCGATCTTGGCATCAAAAAAGAAATTACTTGCCAAGGGGCTCTGTAGAATAAATTTTAACCTATTATTGTATCATTTGTAACATAATTCTTACTATCACTTTTAACAGTAGTTTGAGGAACATGATATGTATTATATTTGTTGGTGAAATTCCGTTTTAGGAACCGCAAAAAACTGCAGTGAAAATATATGCACAAAAGGACCAATTTAACCCTGTGCCAAATCTAGTGAACACACTGATTACAAAGTGTGCAAATTTAGATAGTTCTACATTTGGTTGCCACTGAAATACTGGTTTAATTTCTTAATTCTTTTTTGATAATACTATGAAAAAATTAAGACAAAATATTACAAACAGTTCTATTAATTTAGATATGCATAATGTAAAAAAAAAAAAAAAGGTAAAAAAAAAAAAAAAAAAAGATTCACTGCTATTTTACGACTCTCCATTATTCCAAACAGCAGCCAAACTTTTGTAAGCAAATTTACAAATTTACTTTTGGTGCTTGAAAACTTCATATTCAGCCATTAATAATTCTCTCTCTTTTTTTTTTCTTCTTTTTGTTGGGGATAATTTATAGAAAACTTTTTTTTGTATGTGTGTGTAAATACACACATACATACAGAGAGAGGATTAGCTCAATTTTGCTTTTAGAACCAATCCAAAGTTCAAAGCTGGATGAATTTCTTTGCTAGAGGAAACATTATTTTTGACATCAGACATTTCTCTTTCCAAAATTATTTAATACTTCATTCAAACAATTAATGTTTTGTATAATGTCCTACGATATAATAATGCGTCATAAGCGTACTTTTTAAAAATATTCAACATTTACAGCATGTCACTTTTACATTGCAAAATAGAATGATGAATACTACTGTCAACATAAAATGTTAAAATTGTACCAATAATTATTAACGTACAGTAAAAAAACCTAGATCAGGATGTCCATTATTTGAAATGATCTAAAATCCGGACCTGAAAGCCACCAACAACCTTTTTTTTTGTATGCTTTATGCATGCGAATTTCAATTTTTTTCCTCCCTAAAATAAAATATGTGGAGAGTCCGGATTCTTAGTTTCACTTTGGCAGTAAATAAAACACCCCATTATTGAAGTTGAAAAATAAAGTACCTCATTATTGAAAAAATAATCATTTTATAATTTGTATGATCAATGATTTGGTTCTGTACCTGGTTATCTGCTTGGCATACATCTCAAACCAAAATATTCTAAATAGAAAGATCAGTGATTTTACACCTACTAATACTTTATATCCCTAATGCCAACCTGGCGAATGTTTATTTATTATATTTTTCTTTCATCACTGCATGTCTATCAACATACGAAAACTTAAGTAATGACTCATACACCAATGCCTTAACATTCTTTTTTATATAACTGTAGTTGAATAACAAAGAGTGTGGTAACCTTTTTATGTTGACATTACACTTGACAATGATTACACTTTTAAATTAAATGTGCTAAGAAATGTTGATGAGAAAAAATTTTAAAAAATTTCCTTCCATATAGTAAAAAAAGATTTTGTTAATGATACTCATAAGCCAAAAGATTACATTTAGGGCTATCCAAATTAAGAACAACTGATATGTTATTCATACAAACCCAGAAGATGTGCCAGAGCTCGTATGGCCACACCTGGTGGCAGAATTTAGCGAAGGCAAACTCTTTGGAATTTAGAGAAGAACTGAGGAACAAAATTAAGTGATGAGAAAATTTTCAAAATTTAGGGATAGCACTGGGACCCAAAATTTAGGATCAGCAAATTTTCAAAACTTAGGGAGGCACTTCGTAGCAGAATTTGAGACCCGCAGAGACTGCAACAGGCAGTATGATATCTAGTGCTGGCCCTCTCGATAAGTCTTAAGTATATGTAGGAATTTATTCATTCAGAACTCAGATAAGTTTTAAGCGTGTGCAAGAAGTAGACATAAGTATAATAAATAACTACAATAATAACAATTCAGGCTTAATTGTCTCAGTCCACGATTTGGTGGAACTACTTGTCTTTTGTCGCCAATCTCATGATACATAGGCAATAATGTATAGCGGACGCTATTGAACTAGGCGAAAATTATACTTTATCGATTTCAAGAAATTTCGGTTAATACAGCAGATTATGCTCTTCCTTAATTTTCTGATTTGATCCAGCTTATTATTTTTTGTAGGCTGTTATTATTAGAGCAATTTTATGAAAATTAATGTTTGAACTTTCGATTATGCCGAAAAGAGTTTCTAATTCTGAAGCTGCAACAGGACTTAGAAGCACGTTTCGATGATGTCCATTAAACAAAAAGTGGAATTGCTGTAAAAATTGAATAAATGTATAACCATCTCAAATTATGTGATGAGTAAGACATTGGAAAGTCAGGTGTATATGACATAGTGAAATTGACAGTGGTAATAGATCAGACAGCGTCACAGTGAGGATGTGCCATTGATGGGTCCAACGCTAATGCCTCAAGCCAAAATATTTCGTGAAAAAAATGAACTTAAAAACTGAGTGCACATATTCGACAGGTTGATTAATGTTAAAATTTCCATGGTGTAAGGCAGGGGTTCTTAACGCAGTGGCCGCGGGCACCGTCCCCCCCCCGATTGTCCGCTATACATATCAATTTATTATCACGATTATTTATGTGGCTGCGGGATTCATCATACTTTTAGAAATAAAATATAAGCTGTAACACGATTATTTATGTGGCTGCGGGATTCATCATACTTTTAGAAATAAAATATAAGCTGTAAAATTACTGTACTGGCAACACTGTTTTGTTACCACTAGTACTTGCAATACTGTTTTGTCTTATCAGTTGTTATTGTCGTTGAAGACCCTTGCATTGAATCTGTTGCATATTAAGAATTTTCTCAGCCATTTAACTTTTAAAACTGTTTAATTTTTATTTTAGGTTTCTCATCCTAAAAGGAGTTCCTCCAGCAAAAGGCAACAAATGTATCATTTCAAAAGCAACTGGGAAGAAGACTACGGTTTTATCCAGACAAAGGACAAATGCGTTTGTTTGATTTGCAATAGTACTGTATCAGTTTTGAAGAAACATAACCTCGAACAGCATTTCAAGACTAATCACAAGACTTTCGACGTTGAGTATCCACCTAAAACAGAGTTGAGAAAAAGGAAAATTAATCAACTTAAATCAATGCTTCTGCCCAGCAAGTGGTTTTTACTAATCGTGCAAATAAAAAATAAAAATGACACAATCGCTTCTTTCAAGATTTCTCATTTGGTGGAAAAAAGTAAAAAACCTTTCTCAGACAGCGAATTAATCAAGATAGCATTTCTAATGGGAGCTGATGCACTGTTAGAAGGATTTTGTAACATGAAAGAAATTATTACAGCATTACAAGATGTGCAGTTATCTAACAATACAACTACTAAGAGAATACAAATGCTATCAACTACTTTACAAAGTCAGTTGAATGATGATATGCAAAAATGTGAATGGTTTTCACTTCAGTTAGACGAGTAGACAGATTTATCTGATACAGCACAATTGGCAGTATGCGTAAGGATGGATTTCAGTGTCAAAGAAGAACTACTAAAATTACTACCAATGCATGGGCAAACAAGAGGAGAAGATACTTTTAATATCTTTAAAAATTATACTAAAGAAATTAATATGCCTTTACAAAAGGTATCAGCAATAATTACTGATGGGACTCCATCAATGGTGGGCTGGAAAAATGGATTCAAATTTCACTGAAAAAAAAAATGAATCTTTCACATTCTTCATGAATTATCATTACATTATTCACCAAGATGCATTATGTGCTAAAATATTATCCTTTGAGCATGTCATAAATTGAGTTATAAAAATAATCAACAAAATTCAAACAAATCCTTTGTCACACAGAATCTATAAATCAATCGTAGAAGAGGACAATTTTTCAAAATCTGACACAAAGACACAAGACGGTTAAGTAGAGGTAAAGCTCTCGCCTGATTTTTTTTAACATCTAGAAGTGATTAAAAAATATTTCATTTCAAAGGGTGAATGTTTCGAACAATTGGATGACTTTCTCTGCTCGACAGATTTGGCATTTTTAACTGATATTTGCGAAAAATTGAATATTTTAAGCCTTCAATTTCAGGGGAAAAATAAAGATATAGTGGAAATGGTTTCTGCAAATAATAGTTTTAAATCAAAATTACTATTCTGGAAAGAAATTTTATCAAAAAGGTCTCTCAATCATTTTCCACGAATGAAAAAAGTCATTGATGAAAATTTGTTTTACCCAAATTTATTTATTGGTTACCTTCAGAAGCTTTTGGAACAATTCAAAAATAGATTCCAGCAATTTTCAATTATTGAGCCAGTGGCTTCATTTTTTGTAAACCCATTCTCAATCCTCAAATTAATATTTCTTGCAAATTTCACGGGGAAAATTATTCAGGAAGAAGCATCTTCAATTGAAGATGAGATTTTAAATATTCAGACTGATATTGTATTAAAATCATGCAGACTAGATGAAAATATTTTGAATCTAGCCAAAGATAAAAAATATCCTCTTTTGAAAAAAGGAGCTTACAAATTAAAATCCTGTTTCGGTTCCACATATTTATGTGCATCATTGTTTTCAACAATGAACACAATTAAATCAACAACTAGATCTCGACTTAATGATAGCAATCTCAAAGATGCTATAAGATTGGGAATATCATCTTATACACTTGACTTTGAAAAAATTGTGGATCATATGCAATGCCAAAAATTGCATTAAATGTAACTATTTTGAATTTTTTGTTACCTTTTTAGTGTAGGCTATTGTTTATGATTACAATAAAATAAATTTTTTTCGTGACGGGGGGAACTGCGCCTGCCAGCAATTTTCTGTTTGTCAGATGTGCACAGACGGAGAATAAGATTAAGAAGCCCTGGTGCAAGGAAATTAAAAATTGCAAGTTCTTACCTCCATGGGTTCTAGATTCAAAAAATAGTGTTACCGATAGTGAAGAAAGTGACAGAGAGGATACTGAAAACGAAAAAATTTTGATTGAAAAGTTAATCTAAATTCTCGACACACCAATTACAGAACAATGGAACTTTGTAACTGAAAAAGAAATTATATCTGTCTATAGAATTAAAGATAAAGTATTAGCACATATAAACAAAGCAACTTAAACAACTTACATTGAAATAAATGTTTCATAAAGTAAACAAATAAATACTAAGCATTTTTTTGAAAATTCTGATACTCTTTAGATCATAAATGCTTCATTATTTCATAAATCATGATTTCACATTTTAAATTTTATAATTTCTACATGCCATCGGTTAATCATTAGGGTACTGCTTGGCGAATCGTTTCTAATTGACGCCAAGATTCGTTGCCACGAAGGATTCGGCACCAATTTCAAGATGGTGTCGATCCTTTCAGCCTGTACAAAACAAGAAATCAAACACTTAGACAAACTTGGTGTCCATGTACACACACCTAGGCATTGGCACAAATTTAACTTTTTCCATGTACACATCGACTTATTTTAACATAAAAAAGATCACAGAATTGCACAAACTGGGCATTGGGCACTACATTAACTTTGTCCATGTACACATTGACCTATTTTAACTTAAAAAGACATCAGAGAATTGCACAAACTAGGCACTGCGCACTAATATAACTTTTTCCATGTACACATCAATCTATTTTCACTAAACAAAATCAGAAAGCTAAATCAAAGTTAAAACTATCATGTTAAGCAGAAAAAATTCACTGCTGTCTTAACACACAGACATGAACAAATAACCAAAAATACAAAAACAAACAGTAATAAATAACCAAAAATACATATTTCCTAACATAAAAACATTAAATAACAAATCTTTTAACAAAAATTAACACACAGATACAAATAAATAAAACATCACTTTTTTAACACACCTTTTCTTCAAGTGCATACGTTAATGTCTCCCACCGGCATATCATCCACGTAAGCAATTCAATTAAATATCTGATCATTACGGCTCATTTGCTGTTAATGGCGGATAAATATGTATAATAGCATCCAAGAAAGCAATGAATATTTTTTTTTTTACCTGCTCCTTCTTGCACCTCACATATTCAGTCAAATGTCCAAGCCATCTTTCATTTTCCTCCTGGCTAAACTGCCTTTAATTCCACTCCACGTTCCTTCTATTTTATGTACTCCTTCCAGCAGTCAGAAATTATAGTCGTATCCAGAAAAATATACTCATTTATAACACTAAGTAAACTTTCAGACAACCTTTTAGCCATGAATAAATAGCTTAGAAAATCACGAATGCAAAGAAATTATAAATCAATAGCACTAAACATATTGCAATCATTATTAGAGAAAAATAGTACATAAAATAGTACTTCAGTTCGTTAAGAATTCACATGCAAGAGGTAATTTATAGGCTTCCTAATAATAAAGTGACTTATTTCCAGTGTTGATGATACAAACGATAAAAACGCTGTATTTAAATTAGGAAGCTGCTATCTAAGCAACTTAAAAAAAAGGGGGGGATAAGTAGAAAGTTGTTATACCAGAAATAAATCTCTTACATCAAGTGAATTTATTACCAAATAAAAAAAAAACTTATTTTAACCTACCCTAGAGTCAAATGGGGTGGAATGCATATGAAGTTCACTTTTTTCCAAAAATTCATGAATGTAACCAACTTCTGAAAAAATTTATTAAATGAACTGTTAAATGATTCGTGGCAAAAAAAAAAAAAAAAATTACATAAAATGCTTGCTCATCCAGAGAGAAATGCAAAAAATTTAAATCCCTTCTCATTAAACTTACTAAAAGCACCTTCACTAATAAGCGCTAAAAAATTTTCTATATTTATTTCTGGTCTTTTGGATTCGTTGTCTGCGACTAAGTGTGCATCAATACTTTTTGCTATATATTCTTCATATTCTGAAGGAATAATTGTTATTTTTTTTAAACCCATTTTTTTTTATCGAACAGCCAAATTTGCTAACTGAAGTAACTTTAAAATTTGCAAAAACAATATATAATTAAAATCACTAGATTAACGGATATGAAATACAGAAGATGAGTTGTACATTAACTGAATCACTTTTTCTTATAGCAAATAAAAAAGGGAACTTTTTATGTATTTTTTGAATGAATTAAAGATTAAAAGTTCGAATTCTGAAATCCGCATGTCATAGAAAATTATAGTTCAGTATAAAGGCGCAAATTTTTTGCATTCAAAACTAGAAATAAAGTAACATGTAGTTGCCTTATACCTCAACTTCAAAAACCACCATTTCCGGTAATTTTTCGTTTGTTTACGTCTGAGGTCTGCGTCATGGCGTTTAATACTCGTATGCATGAACGAAATATATATAAAAATCGACCAAATTTTGGTGAAATTGCCTTGGAATATCCCGAATTTCGAAAATATGCAGTGCCAGATGAAAGAGGAAAAATTCATGTAGATTTTTCTGATCCCAATGCTCTGAGATTAGTAACTAAACTTTTATTGAAAAAAGATTTTAATCTTAATGTTGAAATTCCTCCTGGTTTCCTTATACCAACAGTACCACAAAGACTTAATTATATACTGTGGATTGAAGACTTACTAGATATTCTGCCTCCGAGAGATACCGAAATTAGAGGTGTAGACATTGGTAAGATTTGGGTATCTCTGTATTATTAGAAGCATGTGCTATCTACACTGAAGTGCCGCTGAATTAGGATTAGATATGATTATGCAAACTGTGCAGCCCTGGGCCACATTTATGCTCACGTGAGGCCGTAGAGGTAACTGCATATGTAGCTAGTACTGTGTTTTTTGCTAACAGTCATGTCAGGTGTCAGTTAGAATAAAAATTCTGATTCAGATGCCTTCCATCGCGGGCAAATAATAGGCGTTCGACGCGCATGGGTCATTCAGTTTCCGAAATCGTTAGAGAGCTAGGATTTTCAAGGTCCACAGTGTCAAGAGTATACCAAGAATACAGGGTAATGAGGGGAAAAACTAGCAATCTAGCAAAATGCGAAGGACAATTAGCCTTGAACGAGCGGGGTGTGAGACGACTCAACGTATTGTACGTAGCCAGCAAAGCCAAAATATTAACTCAAATTACCACCCACCTGAATCGAGGCTTCAGTTGTACAGTCAGTAAAAGGGCTTGCAGCGCTTACTTCACCGTATGGGCTTCGGGAGCCTTAGACCCACAAGAGCACCATTGCTCAATGCATGCCATTGGACTCCACATCTTACCTGGGCAAGAGAACATAGAGAATGGACTCTAGGGGACTGGAAACAAGTAGCGTACTGTGATGAGTCTTGATTCTGACTACATAACGCTGATGGGAGGCCGAGAATATGGCACCAGGCTCATGAAGCCATGGATCTACATGCCAGGTTGGAACTGTACAAGGCCATAGTGGTTCAATCATGGTCTGGAGTGCTTTGTCTTAATAGAGTTTGGGATCTTTGGCAGTTGTACCAACCTTCTTCAATTAGGATTTGGTATGTAGAGTGGCTGAGCAATCACCTCCATGCGTTTATGTTGTCCTGTCATTCACATGCAGATGGAGTATTTGAACACGATAGCTGTACCTCTCACAGACCCTGGTTGGCTACTGCTTGGTTGGATAAGCGTTCTTCTGATTTCTTTGCCATGAACTGGCCATCTAGAAGCCCTGACTTAAATTCTGTTGAGCACATTTGGGATGTTTTGGAGAAATGTGTGAGAGCACATCACACAAAACAAGCAAATCCTCCTGAATGATGGACACCTCTAGCCAATATTTGGCAAGCCTTTCCTGTGGAACGCTTCTGCAAACTTGCTGAATCTATACCTTGTTGTGCGGTAGCCATTATCAAGGCTAGAAGAGGCCTAAATCATTATTGAGTTGCTATCCCTAATTCAGTGGCACTTCAGTGTATATGTATTCATAAAATTTTTATTAAAAGGGAAATAAAAGTCTTCTGCACAATTTATCCTGTGTTATGTTATTTTAATTATTTTAAGTTGCTGTGCTATTTTAATTTATAGGCAATCAGCCAGAATTCATAGAACAAATTTTGATTCAGCACTACAGTCTAACATTATTGTGGTAGACAGCTGCAAAATTCCTTCCGCTGTCACCATCAGATACAGGCACGTAAGATAATGATGATACATTTGTAGCATAGTTCTATGTATTATATACATTAAATACATCTACGTTATAGATGTATCTTCATTATCTTAACTGAGGTTGGAATTTTGAGTAAAAGTTACTTATGGTTCAAGTTGAGTTTGGGCTATTTTTTTTTTTTTTTAATCACCAAATTATCCTTATTTTTTATAAGTCAGCAAACATAATCAATATATCAAAAGAAGACTCCTTTTAGCACTTTAAAATACAAATTTTAACTATCAAATACGGTTCCACAGTGTACATTAAGTTTTCCTATTGTATGCAGTGGTCTGTTTCTGCTGAAAAAAAGGCTTGAAGAATTTCCCTGCACATTTACCTTTTTGAGAGATCCATCTGTAGTTTTTTACACTGTTCATTTTCCTCTGTAGAATGCAATCTGTTTTTGTGAGAAAAACATCAGATAATTGCAGCAACTTGGCATAATGAACTTGCAGTGATCATTGCTATGCTGAAACTTTATTATATTTTCCAACATAATGAAAATAAAAGAGAAATTATATTTTCTCCCTAACCTTTTTAAATATAGCAAATAGTAATCAAGGTAAAAATATATTTACAGGTGCCTCTTGGCAGTACATGGACACTGAGTTTGTGCAATTCTTTTACTTGTAATTTTGGCTTTTTGTAACAGAAGTTTTCGCTGCTACACAAAACCAAAATAACAAGTCAAAGAATCGCGCACTCGCTTGAATTTGCCCATGTACACATCAGTCTATTTTCAGTTAAAAAGTCAAAGAAGCAGCCAGTTCTACACTCGAACCAAACAAAAAATATATAATCTCGATAAACTACATTTTAAATCAAACAATGAAATAATATATAAAAGAAAATGCATTTACACATCGGAAAGGAAATATCCACGTACCCTGTTTAGAAATTTCTATGTGTTCAGTTTGTGGCATACAAAATTCCTTAATAGCATCCAAAAACTTTCTTCAAATCATGTTCCCTTTGAGCATTTGAATCTTTCCTGTGGCACAGCCATCTGAATGATCTTTACGTTTGACCATACGTATTTCCTTCGCACAAACACAACACTTATAATTCCATTAAATTACATCCAACTAAGCTTCTTTTCTTCTGTCCTCAAGCACGTCAAAAAAAAAAAATCTGTTCGCTCGTTCTATCCACGAAACAAGCAGTTTATCACTAGCAGCCATTTTACAATGCAAAGCACACAGTGTGCAGTGTCCTTCCTAACTGTTCGATAGCATTCAAATACTCAGGTTGCAATAAATGAAGCAACAACTTTGCGATAATGCAAGGGGCACCCTTAAATATACTCTAACCGCAATCAAAAACAGAGTACATGTCCAAGAGAGCAATATTCCACAATCCGATTGATTTGAGTAGCAAAAAAAAAAAAAAAAAAATTG
>KK121328.1:181103-235287 GCA_000611955.2 Stegodyphus mimosarum
AAAAAAAAAAAAAAAAAAATTGTCAGAATAATTTTGTTTAACAATGAAAATAATGTTACCAGCATGAAATCATTTTCTAACTATGAAATTATGAAATTCGGCATACACTCAGTACTTCACTTTAGCCATTATATCTCCTAAGCTTGTTTAATCTTATGTATAGTAAAAATGTTATAAAGTAACAATACTGATGATTTCTATACAATTTTTAATTCAGGAAAAGTGATGTGACAGATAGTTTTTTGATTTTTTTCATATTGTATTATGTTTAGCTTATATTATAATTCTGTTCATATAAAGTCCTATAGAAAATAATTAAAAGGCTAATTAACCATTAATTTTTTAAAAATTTTCTTAAATATTATTTCTTTTGTAAATGTAAATATGTATATGTTATCACCATAATATGTTTATAATACAACACAAGAATTATTTTAATTGTATAGATAATAGTTTTAGGAAATAGAGTCAGTATGAATGAATTAAATTTTCAAACAGTATCATAGGTTTATATATAGACAAGTGTTTAGAGAAGTCAAAATAATTTCTGGTTTAAATAAAGATAAAAGTATTCTTTCTATTACAATAAACAGTGCCATTGTAATTTAGAATAAACAGAGCTGTAAATTTAATCAAATTATGATTTTTTTTTGTGTGAAATATTTTTAGCTTGGGAATTTATGAAAATTAAGAATATGGCTAGAAAACTGCTTGTCATTTCTTTGGACATTAGTATATTCCAGTAATTCATAAAGTGCTGTTCTTATTCAGTTTCTGATGACTGAAGATATAAAGATGCCAAAAGCTTTTTCATTGGTATATCCTTATTAAAGCAGTCACTATGGTTAGTCTCTGAAATTGGAAAATTTAATTACCAAAATTAATCATATTGCAATTAATGGCTAAAATTGGTAAAGGCTATAATACTTAAGAAACTTTTAAATTCCTTCTATAAAAGAATTTATCTGAACAATAATGCATCACGATATGCAGTGAACCTTTGCCAAATGGGGGAGGGTTATGTCATTAACACATTGTGCATATGGCAAAATTGGTTTACACAAAGCTAATTTTCTGTGGAAAAAATATTCTTGTAATAATAATAAATAAAAGGTAAAAATGAAGCAAATGTTAATTTCCTTTATTGTTTAATATGTAGGTACATATTACAATTATTTTTTAAAGTAGCTTGTAATTTTTGTTTGGGATAGTGACTGCAGAAACTATTTAAATGTTTCTTGGGAATGCAGAGTATCTCAATACCTTTCATAAAGTATCCTCTTTTTTTGTCATTTGGGTAAACTCATTAAAATTTAGATAGTTGTGCCTTTTTTAATAATTGGTTTAACTTCTTGTACATTAAAGGCTCTTTGTCTTCTTCACTATTCCTGCTTTCATCATGTGCTTCGGATCATCCAGTTCTGTATTTGGCGTTACATGATCACCATTATTGACTAACTCTTTTATTTTTCCTTCTTCCATACCTGAAAATGCTTCATTCCCTATTGCTTTTGAAATTTGTACAATTTCCTCAGCTTCATGTTAAGTCAATGAAAATCCTTTAAAACTGTTGACAACTTCTGGTGAGAGCTGATGCCAACAAGCATTCATTGTTAATGAATTCACTTGCTCCCATGTGAGTTTAATCATTTTTATACAGTGTTTTATGTTGAATTGCTTCCAAAAGTCCATTAGTGTGCAATGCTTTCTTTCATCTTGTGTTTTTTTCCAAAGTTGTAAATATACCTGATATAATAAGCTTTGGATGTTTTTATGATTTCTTGATCCATTGGTTTGATTAAACAAGTGGTGTTTGGTGAAAGGAATAAAACCTGTACATTTGGATGCAGTGTTGTGAGGGCTTCAGCACTGTATCCTGGAGCACAGATTTTGATGTTCTAAACAATGTTTAGTTTCTTTAATTCTTTCGTGGGCCTTGGGAAGATTACTTCTCGCCTACACGATCCTGGGAAATACACGTTTGGAGGCCGAAAACCCACTACAATATATTGACTTTGTTTTTATAATGTTGGGAATACTAATTCCCACTTCAATATTGTGCTGCAATCTATGTTCAGTCAATTGAAACAGAATTAGGACATTTGTTTTGAAAGTTCAAACACGTTGTGGGATATCTGTTCCACTGAAACACCTGTTTCGATTTGACATTTGCATTGCTATATGATTCTATTGCAAATGTAAGTAAAACACTGTTTTTATTATAATAATGCTTTCTTATTTTGTATATTTCTGTAGTAACTATCTAATACTGAATAATAAATAAAGGGTGAAAAGTGAAAATGCTATTGCATCATGTATAAAAGCTATGTGCAATATGTATGTCGGAAAAAATAGAATATTTAGTTAAAAAATAGTATGTTTATAAGAGATGTAAAGAAAATATTGTTTTTATTGTAACTATATTTACTTCTTACACTTCGGCTAATTTTGTGCAAGTAATTATTTAGTTTGAAAAGCAAATAAAAGGCCTAACGGTGAAACTGTTACTTTGCTGACTACTGCACATAATCCAGCGATTATTGCATCTGTAAATCGGACAAAAAAGGATGGTACTAAAACAGAAGTACCTTGCCCTAAAGCTGTTGCTATATATAACGATATCATAGGAAAAGTTGATCGCTTTGATCAAAGAAAAGCAAGATACCAAATAGGAAAGAAATCTGTAAAATGGTGGCATCATAATTTTTATTTTCTTATTGATCTTGTCATTGTAAATAGTTTTATACTGTGGCAAGTAAACAAGAAAAACAGAAGTTTAAACCAGCTAACATTCCATATAGCATTAGCTCGTCAACTAATAGACGGATACTTCTGAAGAAAAAGGAAAGGCCATCCTGCTAGCTTCCAAGCAAAGAAAGTGTGCAGTTCCAGATGATGTACGCTTAGCCAGTGTGGGAAATCATATCCCAAAGGTAGTTTCCAACTGTAGACAATGTAGGAAATGTTGCACAAATGCCCAAGAAAAGAGGACCCGCTCATCCTTAAGTGTAATAATTAAAGCTGTAAACAAGATCAAACCTAATGCCAAATATGATAGAGCATTTCAACAGTTAGGTTAGGATAATAATGAGGATTTTGTTAGGTTACTTTTACATGGTTCAAATGTTTGTCAAAGAGAACATGCTTGTCTTATTATGTAGCATTATGTGATAGTACTGTAGCAATCACATAGTATGAGAAGCCTCAGGGGCTTCGGATATGTAGCTGTTTGCTCGTGTCACCATCTATTATCACCAATGAGAACTGCAGCAACACAGGAATTTCACTTGTCATTGGAGATGATAATGACTTTGGGATTCGATCCTGTGCAGAATGTGCACAGGATCGAATGCATTGCAACATGTTTATCATCTTTTCATGGCAAATAATCACCATTAAATTGAATTTTCTCTGTAACCATAAAAGGTCCCATGGGAAGTATACTTCCCACCCCTAGAATTTAAATATAAATGAAAAATTTGGCAAAATAAAATATATTTCTTTAAATGTTATTGTTTAATTGATAATGAAGTGTAAAAAGCCGGGAGAAATTCAAAAGAGAAATGAATGGCCCACGAAAGAGTTAATTAAGGAATTTTTAACCATTATTAAAGAGTACTATTACAACATGGTAAGCATTGTGAAGCACCATGTATAATCGAAATTCTTGTGTTGGACAAATTAAATTTGAAAAAATACATGTATGCAAAATTGTGTTCCGTAAGTCTGCATTCGGCAAGGATTTACTGTACCCCATGCTTTAAAAACATTACCTTTAAGTGGTAACATAGTAAAGCGAGGAATTAAAAACATGGCATTTAATTTTGAAATTAAGCTTATAGATATTTGCCAAAACTCTTCATTTTCTATGATTTTCATTCATTCATTCTTCCTTATTTTCTATTCTCCATTTCATTCTTAGTTGGATGAATCTACTCTTGCAGATAATAATGTTTCATTGATGACATGTGCACATTATCATGATGAAAACTATGTACTATAAGAGAATAAGTGAAATTAGTCTTATTGTAGACATTAAACTTAAGTTTATCAAATTTAATGTTGTAAAATCATACTTTAAAAACAATACATTAGAACAATATTGTGGGTTGTGCTACTAATGAAGTACCATTAGTAGTAGGCTGCTATTGTGGATTTATTTCTTATCTGGAGAAAGAATTGCCAAATGTTTATATTCATTGTATGGTGCATAGACATCTTTTAGTAAATCATTTAAGTATGAGTCTTCATTCATCCTTAAGTGTAATAATTAAATCTGCAAACAAGATCAAACCTAATGCCAAATATGACAGAGCATTTCAACAGTTAGGTTAGGATAAAAATGAGGATTTTATTAGGTTACTTTTACATGGTTCAAATGTTTGTCAAAGAGAACATGCTTGTCTTATTATGTAGCATTATGTAATAGTACTGTAGCAATCACATAGTATGAGAAGCCTCAGGGGCTTCGGATATGTAGCTGTTTGTTCGTGTCACCATCTATTATCACCAATGAGAACTGCAGCAATACAGGAATTTCACTTGTCATTGGAGATGATAATGACCTTGGGATTCAATCCTGGATCTGTTTCATTTTACCACTAGTGCAAAAGATCTGCTGTGTGTTAGCTTCTAGATTTCTGACTCTTTCAAATTGTGCCAGCATTGAGTGGCTCTCAAGATCACTACATTCTCCCCTCCCAAGTATTTCTCATGCGGTATAAGGAGAAGCCTAGTTGGTGGCTATGATTACAAGCCCAGTCCATTGATGAGATTGATCATTGTGTTGATGTGCAGTGACTGCAGCATCTATGTGCTAGCTTCAAGAATTGCAATTCTATCTATTTTACAAAAGTTTGAGTGTGATGTGTGAGTGAAGGATATATATTTATATAAAAATGTTTCCCCCCATTCTCCATAGTTAAGTAATATGCAACTTTTCTGGAGTGTAGAGGTAGAAAAATAAAAAGGAAAAGTGTTTCTTCAGCCCATCCTAGTCAACAGACTTTATTATTTTAAAGAATTTTTAAACACTGCTATTGTATTGTGTAAAATGTTTAATGTGATAAGTAAATATGTCAGTACAGTGTTAAAGTGTTAAAAGTTGTAATGTTGTGAAGGTAGCCCCTATTGTAAAATGTATATTGTGTAAATGTTACAAAGCAAATTTTGCAAGTTCTTAATTTATAGGTTAGGGCCAGTTAAAATTATTAGTTTGCTGGAATTACAAATGTTTCATTTTAAATTTTTGCCTCAAGGTGATCTTAGCAAATGCTGTGCTTGATTTAGCCAAACTGATTTGAAGGAGCTCCCACTTTCCCTGAAAACTTATTGTGCTGGGGAAGTACTGTAAGTGCAGTGAGTTCTCATTTTTTACATGCACGTGAGTAGTTAGGCTGAGAGCTTCCACTTTTCTTTCAGAAAGAATCACATAGTGAATATTCAGGAATGTTCCTTCCAGTCAAGTCTTGAAGTCACAAGGTCAGATAGTGTGGGCCAGTATAGAAGGGCGTGCATACTGAACAAAGGTTCTTTTTTCCACTTCTGGAGGTAACTGTCATCTCATAGAAATGAGCGATGAGTAGCGTGAGATAATAGTGTGTTAAAGATATTTCGGTACTTATGTATTATGACGACTACCTAGATATCTCGCCAAATCCGGCGACCTTTGTATGTTATACAGGTTAAGCCTAACATTGGTTATAAGCGGGATTTGAACCTGAGCCCTTCGGCACGCCAGTCGGCGACGCTAACCACTATACCGGTTGGGCGGCTATAAAAAAAGGTTAACTCTAATATAGGTTATAGAGGGCGCTGAAATAAAGAGTATTATCTCGCCCTAGTCCCGCATTTGCTATTACCACAGCTTTCTTTGCTACATTTACGCCTTTTGATGCTATTTTGAAAGCTATTTCCCGCCATTTTCCTTATCATTAACGTCAATATTTGCTTTTCACCAGTTTTAAGTAAGTTAACTATATTGTGCTGCCATCTGTTATTTAAAGTTAACACTAAATGCCTCTCAATTTTTTAAAAATTTGTACGCATATTATGTATTAAAAATATAATTCATTTATGTAACTTTCACTTCAGAAGTAAGTTTAATAATTTTAATTATCATTTACAGTAGTAAAAATAAAAAAGATTAATTTTTTCTATTCGTATTTGGTATATAATTTTTTTATATGTATACATATATATATATATTCGGGATTTTAGTATTTTAAGTTTTTGTTCTTTTATAATTGGGGCTTTCATTTTTAAAAAGAATTTAAATTAATTTGCTTTGATGAAGTTCTTTTATTTAATTTAGAAACATAAACTAAAAAATGCCAATGAAGATTTTTATCTCCAAATGTCGCCAAGGTAGTCATCATAGTACGTAAGTACCGATATTTCTTTGATAATTTTGACCGTTAATAGTGTTCATTGTATTTCAATGCAAAAATAAAGGTTTTGTAAGCCTTTAACTTTGCATTTTTGATTTTTGTGATAACTGTTGGTATTACAGTTGCTTTCTAAGGTGTAGAATTTAGTGTTCGATTGTTAATGTTTTGTCTCATCGTAACATATTGCAGAGTTTTAGCATATAAATTTTATTTTAGGGACTGGTCCATGTGCAATATTCTCATTATTGGGTGCAAAGAAAAACAGCTGGAAATTTTTTGCAACAGAAAGTTCAGATGAAGCAATAGCTTGGGCAAATTCTAATATTGAAGCTAATAATATGCAATCTTTCATAAAAGGTAAGATGCTAGTTTGCAATAAATAAAATTTATTGAAGGTTATTTCCTCTTTTAATAGAATGCAAGCAACCTAAAAAAACTTGTAAATCTCTCTGTATAGGAAATGTTTAGCAAAAATTGTTTGGAGTATGTTGGAATGAGAAGTTAAAGATTTCTAAGGAAAATAGGATTTTCATATATGTAAGCATTTCTTAACCAATAAGTGAGATTAAATCCCAATGAACTTTGATTTTCTGCATTCAGTCAAGCTTTGAACAAAGTGCAGTTTTATTTTTAAACAAATGAACATTTTATTGTAAATCTCAGAGTTTCATAAAGGCAAATTATAAATTATTAGATTTGCTGTTAAGTTGACATTTTAAAGGACAGTGGAAAAATGTGGTGCATGAAATTACTTTTCTAATTTAAGTATATAATTTTGATCCTTGTAAAGAACTTTGAAAATTGTAGTAAATAAGGTGAAAAAGTTAAGGAATCAGTATATATGAATTCATTCTTCTAGTGTTCATAGATATCGACCATTTTATGAACTTTTTCGCATTTGTGGAAGAAGGTTACCACCTACCATCAAGTGATTTGCATCCTGAATAGTGCTCAGTGAATAGTGATTGTAGTGATTTCTCCGTAAATTACCTGTGCTTGAAAAAAAAAGGTGTCTCTTCAGTTCTTTAGTGATATAAAAAAAGAAAAGAAATCATGCCGTAGTTAGTATCAAGTGCTTCTGAATTAATTAAAAAAGAAAAAAGATGTGTTTCTACTTGTCTGCAAAACAGGTTATGTCAATTTGGGCATTAACCTTTGTAGAGGCAAATTTCATTTTATTACATGAAATTGCTGTGTCAGATTTATATGTTTAATTTAGTAGGTTACTCATAACCCTGAATGGTTTTGAGAAACCGAATTTTAATGTCAAATTTAAGAGGCATGTGTTATTTTCTAAATTAAGTTCTGTTTTGTGCCTTTTGTCCTTAAGTATTTTAGATATGTTCTTATTGTATCGAACATAATAACATGTTTGAGCTGAAATAGTTTACTTAAAATTGTAAACTTAAATAATTTGTTTTAAATTGGCTTTATTTCTTTAAAATTTTGCTAATCGCAATAGTCTTTATCATGCATAACATAAATTGCAATGCTACTTTGTGTTATTTTTATTAATTCTAAAGTGTGAAAGATTTTCATAGTAAGCAGTTAATGCTTTTTCAAAACTGTATTATTGTGTGTATGATCCTAAATTTTTTCGAATTTGCAATTGGATGTCATATCATGGGAAGGGTAGGAAACAGGATCTCATAAATCTGGTTGAGGAATTAGTTTTAGATTCCCACCAATGCAAAAATACAAGATCTTAAAAACTTCATTGTACAGAGTCCTCATTATGATGAAAAATTTGTCAGGGCAACGTTAGAGTCCATTATTGAAGCTGGGATCGAACAGTAGGCTCGAAGAAGCCAAAGAGCAAGACTCAAGAAGAAAAGGAAGAGACTAGAAAAGGAGAGACTAGAAAAAAAAAGGGAAAGAAGAAAGAGAGTAATTAGAACGACTGAGGTTGACAAACTCTAATAATGTCAGAGAAAATTCCCAGAATAATATTCCGAGGTCTACAAGAGAATTGCAAAATTTAATGCAGACATATAATCCCAAATCATCAGATATTTCTCTTTATTTAGCGATGTTTGAGCATCAGTCTCACAAAGCGAATGTAGGTGAAGGAGATTGGGTGTCGCATTTGATGGCTTTATTGCCAATGGACATTGTTGCTATTATTCTATAGGAACCAACTTGATAATTACAGTTATGTGAAGAAAATTCTTTTACAGTATTTCAAGTTGAGCCCAGAGGCTTTTCGTATTAAATTTGTTCAGAACCAGTGGCTTGCAGGTACTTGACATGAAGATTTTGCCTTTGAGCTGAGTAATTACCTGCATGAGTGGTTGAATGGAGTGGAAGTGAGGGATTTTGATTCGCTAAAAGACTTAATGTTAACTGATCAAATTAAATGGTGAGTAAACGATGAAATTTGCAAACATTTTGTGGATGAATGGCTGAATATAATATCTTCTGCTGAATTAACTAGACAAGTATGAAGCAGTACGTGGGTCGATAAAAAAAACGATAGGTTTTGTTAGAAGCACAGAGCAAGAACTCTGATTTTGAGGAAAGTAAGAAAGGTGAATCTGTGGATTGCATACATCACAATCATGAGGGTGCGAAAGAAAAGCACCTAGATGCTATGAATGCAACTCAGAGAATCATCTCTGATATCACTGCCCACAATTAAGAGCTATGACAGAGTCTATCGAAGTCATAAATAATTTGGATATTTTGGGTACCCCAAACATGTGGCTTGACCCATATATAAGTACTGTGAAAGTCAACGATCGAAAGATTAAAATGCTTAGAGATACTGAATCCACTCTTGACTTAATAGGAAGGGGTCATGTAACATTGGAAATGTTGTTAAAGGAAACTGTTTTGATCAAGCAACCCTTGAACCCAAAACCGGTTTGGTTGCTTCTTGCACAAGTTGAACTCGAAGGAGAGAATTTTGGGAAGGTAATCACTAAAGCAGCAGTAATTAGCCAAGACCTCAATTAAGAATACTATTTGTTGGTTAATCGAAGAGCTCAGTTAATTGAGAGTAATAGAAAGCTGTTTGGTAGTGATAATGTAATTTCCTCACAATGAAGATGTCTTGACGAGATGCAGCCATTAATTCAAACAAAAGAAGGGAGGCAAAACTCAGGGAGTCTGTACAGATGAAAAAGGGAAGTTTCCCTGTTGAGTCAGGTAAGGCCCGAGGCAAAGAAAGGGTGAAATGTCCTTACTGTTCAGACAGCAGGTCAAGAAGTGGACTAATCAAGATAACAAAAGTGGTCATTAATCCACGAAGTGAATAGGCTTCTTTAGACTTATTAAGAAAGCAGAACTTTTATAAGGAAAGGATGCTGGTCTGCCAGGACAAATTTTTGTCTGGAATCCCATAAGAACTCGGAAAGAAAGGAGTGCAGAAAGACCCCTGGAGCGTTTCCATGTAAGGTGTGCTGTCCTAGAATCGGAAACTGAACATCGAAATCGAACAGATAACTGGCAGTTTTCAAGACAGGAGCAAAATATTTAGCCATAAGTGGAAACCCATAGATATAATGAAGGCTCAGAGGTACGAAAACACACCAAATAAATTGAGATTTCAGCTGGAGTAGGTCCCGATAGGAGTATAGAACTTGTACAATATTTTTTTTTTTGTTGTTGTTGTAGTAATTTGTTTTTGTATATTGTGTGTTGGTCAAATTAGAGTTATGTAGGATTTATTGTGTTCCTTAGTTTTATAGTATAGTTGCAGCCTTGCAACTTTGAGGTTGTCTACTGCCAAAGTAGGCTAAGTAAAATGCCAATGTGCTGAGTCGTATCGAAACGGGGAAAAACTATATGCTAGGGTGTGATTGTTTCCGTTTGGTTATTGAATATGTATTTTTTATAATGTGAAAATATTATACCAGACTAGTATACAAGTTATTTTTGTTTTCTGTTAAGCATATTGTGATGTATGTATGTATATGTATATATATATGTGTGTGTGTGTGTGAACTGTTTATTAGTGATGTTATTATTATTATTGAATGCAGCTGTGTCCTTGTATAAATGTGCTTTGAGGATATTATTTAGACGACAGAGATCTTTACCTCCTGTGTGTTTTTTTGCAAACTAGTGCAGTAGTGAGGTGAACTTCATCTGAACTCGAGAAAAGTTCTTCCAAAGGTGGAAGGAATGTAGCTATAACATCTTTAACTATTTCTATCAACCACCTCGAAAGTTCTGAGAAAAAGAATATTTCAAACGATCGCCTCGAAAGTTCGGAGAAAAAGAATATTTTTAACAACCATCTCGAATGTTCCTAGGAAAAGTAATTCTTAACGAACTCTCGAAAAGATGAACATGACCAGCAGTCACAAACCAATCTCAGTTTTTGTTCCTCTTATAGTTGTCTGAAGGAGAGACATTGTTCCGTTCCTTTACAGGATGTTTATAGGTGCATTGTCTCAGACCATCCGGCTTGAGTCCCAGGTCGGGACCAGTAAGTTCTCACAGTGTTTTTCACAGGCCTGGCCTCATTATATCCAGTTTTCAATCAAGATGCTCTCGCCAATCAAGAGATGCTCTTAAAAATTATGGGTGAATGAGAATTCTGCAAATCATCCTGACACGCTCAGGACAAATTAAACAAAAATGGCGAATGGAGTTCCAGTGAGAGTTTGTTGCAGTGTTGAGAGAGAAACCTTCTCATGTTTTTAGCTCTGCCAAGAGCAAATTTTATTTTTCTCTGCCAAGAGCAATCATATCTGTGTAAAGAGATTAAGTGGATGGTAGCCAGGTTTGCCGCTACGTTACCGGAGAGCAACCTGCTCAGAACGACCACCACTGCTCCAGAGACACAACCGCAAGGTGGGCTGCAGCACATCAGAATTTTGCACCCTGCAACCATAAGAGCAAAACCCCCTGAAGAAGTGGAGAAAATAATAGAATAAAACTTTATAACTAAATACTATAAATAGAGTGCTGGAACGTTTTTGCAGAGCATCTGTTTGTGTTTCATATTTTTCCCCTACTGTTCAATGAGAACAATATTTTATAAGTTTATTATTATTTTTTTTGCATATAGCCTAGAAAAGAATCTTAATAAATTTATTAATGCTACCTCTTGTTTTGTGAATTCGCCACAATGCGTGTTTGGGTTCCATGCAAACTATCACCCAGTGTCCGCTAAATGACCGGAAAGGTAATCAACAACAGGAAGTCGTAAGGATGCCCCCCCTGCCCCTGTGTGGTTTCCTTGTGACATTAACGTAAAAGGAAAGAAAGTGTTTTTTGTAGAGACTTTGTTTAGAGAGATGTTGTAGGTAAGGCATGCCAAGTGACTGTCAGAGCTGCATCAAGCGGTAGTTTTGAATGTTATGGCTGTACTGTATTGATGTTTCACTTTTTATTAATCCAGAAATCTTTGTTAAGTTTTAAAATAAGTATTTGAAAGATCTCAGGCCTGATTATTCATCTATCTCGGATGTTCTTACACTACACTGGAAAATGAACTTTAAGAAGATGATTTTACTAATGTTATTTCTATTTGCACATTTTATATTATTTATCATATCATTATACTATCTCTTACTATTATTTTAGATATTAAGAGATGTTTGATATAATTTGAAAGAATTTTTAACATAGTATATAAAATATGGGAGTACTCAAATCACCTTTCAGCATAAAATATTGATAATAGCTTCATTTCTCCCCCCCCCATTTTGCAAAACATTCCAATGGAATGCTCTGCTTCTTACAAAACGTATATATTTATTAATATTTCTATTACTTTTATGTTTGAAATGCAGATTTAAATGTCATACAAGCAATACTGCAATTAATTTTTCAGATTAAATACTTGTATTTATTACATTAAGCATGATTTCTGATAAATGAAAGATGAAAAATACAAAACTGGCCTTATTATGAGAAACTATTTAAGAAATTGTGCAAACTGAAATGGGATTTTTGAGATTTAAATCCAGTTCGGCACATAAGTTCTGTTTCTTCATGGACAAAAGAAAGTAGTACTTTTATTAAACTGTAGTTAATAATTGTGGGGGGTTAATCATTTTGATAAAGGTATGACTATTACATGAGTCTTATAACTTTATTTCTTCAATTAACTTTTAAATTAATAATGTCCTTAATCATTGCATTTACAGTATTTGATTAATTTACTTCATATCTAGCATACAAAGTTTCATGTATTGGCAAGATTTTGCAATCAGTATTCTTTTGCATTCATCACATAAATCATAGGTATTGAAGTCAAGATTATGGAGACAATTCAACACCCCTATATCATGATAATAGTCTAGCTGGGGATATTTTATTGAGGAGTTCCACTAAAATCTTTACTATATATGCCATTACCATATTCTTTGGAACTGAAGATTCTGGTATTCATCATAATGGTAGGAGCATTATAGTTCAGCAGAGTTGTAGAACATCATAGTGCATTAAAGTGCAGTTATTAAAGCCTTGTTAGCTTCATTCTTGAAGAAATGTAACTAATCACTCCAGACGCCGCTACATGACATGAAACTTTACATACTTAAAATTTTTAGAATGCAACTTAAAAAGAGTTCTTGGCAGCCAATTGTGACAGTTCTTAGGGTTGACATAGGTGCAAAAATGAAATTCGTGATCTTTCTGGAGGATCTTTAAAACAGAAACATGATTGCACATTTCTTAAATTTTTCACCTGCTGTTTAACCATATTTCGAAGAAGAATACAGTTGGTACAATGAATATTGAAGTGTTGTTAAATGAGTGCTAAACTGAAAACAGACTTGTTATTTTTGAAGACTGATTTTATTGCAAAGGCATAATACTCTGTTAACCTGCATTGCTTTGCTATGAAATGGTGTTCAATTAAGTAACATGTGCCCAAGGACATTCATATTATTAAAAGGTTTAGCCACGACTGTATTTTAAAGCTATTAAGTTTTTTTTATTGTACTCATGTCTTATTTCAATTCAGAGCTATTAATAATCGTATTTTTACTTTTGTAATGTTTAAATGCAGTTTTGTTTTACAGTTACAAAAGTCAGGAAAGACAGTATATTGGATGAAGTTTTAACTCAAAATGATGACATCTATGATTTTTGTCTCTGTAATCCTCCCTTTTTTGAAGATGTGAATGAAATCAGGAAGAAAAATGCTCATGTTAAAGAAACAATTGCTAAAATAGCTAAAAAAGATGAAATTGTGGCAGAAGGAGGAGAAGTTGCTTTTGTATGCAAACTAATTTCAGATAGTCTTATCTACAAAGACAGAATATGGTACTTTTTTTTTTTTATATGTGCATATTATATTTATGATTTGAACATACTAAAACCATAAAATACTTTCATTTATTTAATTGGAATTTAAAAATTTCATAAGTGTATTTTATGTAATAAAAATAAGTAGATATTGAATGCTTACTTGATATTTAGTTAATTTTTTTATGTAATACTTCAATAATACATCAGAAATTTACATTCCTATTTGCCACTGCACTGAAAAATAACATCATGAAATTTTTCTGTCTGAGTGGGAATAGCTTTGAGCAAAGTACTCATCTGCCTGCCTTCTTTCTCCTGATCCTTTGAGGTTTCTGTTAAGAAAGTATAATCTTTTCGTTTTCTGTAGTGTGTGAGCATTTCCTGTGCAGGTTAACTGAAAATGTTAGACCATCCTGATGGTAAAGAATGCAGTGTTAGCAAGCCTTTTTTGAACAACAGGAAGCAGAATCTCTGTTGTCGATATTGATGACTGAATTCTTGCATAGAATATTAAAGATTCTGAAAAATTTCAAGTTCTGAGGACTGACCCAAGGGCTGAAGTAAACCACCAACTTATGCTCATTGTGTTGAGCTACCACTACTCTTTGTTGTTTTATGGATTGTCTAAAGTCACAGACACCCCTTTCTTCTTCTTCTTTTTTTTTTTTTTTTTTTTTTTCCCTCTAACACATCATATTTGTTGTGTAAAATAAATGCATTTTGATTTTTAAATGACTACTAAATCACTTATGTAGTTATTAGAATTTTGAATACTTCAATTCAGTTTTATATATAGTGTTGACCATAATTTAAAAATGGCTAGTTGAAGAACTTGGAATGCTGACAGAAGCTTCAAGAAGTACATAATGCCACTTATTGTAGTGATAGGAAATTATGCCTAAAAAGAATCAAAAGGAAAGTTGATTAAATTTTAATTTTTAAAATTTTTATTTTATTAAAACACAAAAGATTCTGGTAAAAAAGTTCTGAAAAAATTATTTATTTACTATTTGATTTTGATTCAATCAGAATAAAGTATGTGGCAGAGGGATCAGTACGAAAAACCCAAGATTAGAAATTTCTGTTATATCATGATTGTTAAAAATCTTTTTAATTTATTATAATTTACAATATATGATATGCAAAAAATTATTTTTTAAAATACTTTTTATCACGTTTTGGTCTACTGGGTAGGTGATCATCTTAAAACCACATTAGATTGGACAATAAACTCAGATAAATTTGTGTAAGCCTCGAAGTTTTATAGAATTTTGCTTAATGTTTAGTCTTAAATAGAAATCTGATATAACTTGCACTGAAATCCAAATGTTACAATGAAAAAGGATTTCTGAAATGCAAGAAGCAGTTCTTGAGATCCTTCTAAGCTGAAACCTACTTGATTCTTTGAACTAGGCATTTGGTTTAATATATATTATGAAGAGGAATCTCCCTGAACTTGATATTACAAAAGAAATGTGTGCTTTAAGTCAGCATAATTTCATCTCTTCAATAAAATATGCTTTGCCCTGCATTTTCAGTGGAAAGGAAGTGATTGATATTAATTTAGTAATAAACATGAAATGTAGTTAAAAGTTATTGTTTGATTCTTTTAATCCTCTTTATATATCAACAAAATAAAAATAATGTTAAATGTTTCAGAATTTTATATTTATTACCTTGGCTTTAATTTTTCCACATTTAAATGAAATTTTTGTTATTTGTCACATTAAACTACTACATACAAAGTTTAATCTCTAAAATTTAATGTTTATTTCCTTTGGAATAATATTTTTGCAATCATTGAGTTTTAAGTTTGATGATAAGATCCTTAGCAATTAAAAAATTGAGTTCCTTCAAATTTCCTGTCTTTTTTAACAGTCATTTTAAAAATGTTACTTGAGAGTCTGTAGAGTCTATGACAGTAATTGATCTTGAAAAGATTATTAATTTTTTCCTTGGATAAGATGGATTTTGGTAAATATCATCATTAATGTCATCAACAGAATTATTGTGGCTAGCCTCCAAGAATCTATTTAATATTTATTTTGATATTATGTATATTTTGTTTTCTGAAAACAGTTAAAAAATTTATCTTTTCTTTTTTTAATCCAAGCTATGAAAAGAAAAATGAAAAATTTTTCAAAACTTAAAAAATAAAAATCATTGCATGTTATTTTGTCTGTTTAACTTCAGTTAGAAGCTCCTGACTTATTGCTAATCTTTAGTGTACTCTTCATAAGCTGCTTTTAGCAAAGTAAATAATTTTATATAGTGATATTACATCAAATGATATAAATGTAAGGGAAAGTAAGATGAATTGCAAATGAACAGTGGTTATGAATGAAATTCTGAATTTATGTGAACTGAAAGGTATAGAAACTTGAAATTAAATAACTAAGTGTGATGCAAAAGAAAAGGTCAAATAATCTACAGAAAAAAATATTGATGCCTAGAATCAAATCTTTTTTAATCTTCCATTCAGAAATAAAATAATTATCACCCTTCTGGAATTATAATCTGCCAATATTAAGTATTTTTGCCATTCCATGCTGCAAAAAACTCAGTATTTTTTATGCTTATCATTGTTACAAATTAAATGATTTAAATATAGTATTTGAACGTCTTAATGATTTTCACAATTTTTTTTTATGTTTTGAGTAATTATTCTAATGGACACTTTTAGTAACAGTTACATCATTAGTATAGTTAAATTAAGGACATTTCTGTTGTCATACTATATCTTGATTACAAAGTAATCATGCTGATGAAGAGCTTTGTTACACTTTTGTTTTATCACTGCAATGCTTACCTCTAAAATGAAATATGATATTTATTTTACCAACTTTTGTATAATTTTTAATCTTTCAAAATAGTTTTATTCAGGATTTGTCCAGAAATGAGGAATTAAAATGTCACTTTTTTTTTTAGAAAAAATATTTTGTGCATATTGTTACTTTTAGCTCAGTGTATTTCAGTAGCAGTTGGAGCTGCTGAAAAACATTATTTATTATGTACACAATAAGTAATGAACATTATTATTATGTACTATTTAAATCATTAATATTTAAAAAAAATCTAAAGTTACTTCTTTTTGTAACATTTTTCCTGATCCTCATAGATATTTGATTTTTTTTTCCAGTTTTTCCTTATTGTATTTTATCTTTTCTTTGAAATTATACTATGGATATGTAAATCTGATAAATGAGAAAATTGTTTTAGTAACTAAGAGTATTTAAGAAAAGGCTGAATTATTGTTTATAAAACATTTTTTTTTAATCGTGACTTCATGAGTTGTATGTAATTTAGTATGTGTTTTACATAATCATAATGAAATTATGAAATTGCTGACATGTATGGAAAATATATTCAGTTTGGTATTTAACTGGATTTAAGAAGTAAACAATGCAATTCATGTTATTATATATGTGTAATTACAGCTGTATTCTTTTAGTATAGTTTTTTTTTTTTTAACAAGTAAATACCAAAATTTTTCATTACAGTTTATACACCTCAATGTTTGGTAAAAAGAAAAGTTTCTTGGCAATACAAAAAGAAATTAAACTATTGAAAGTAAGTTCATGTTTTATTTTGTTTTTGTTTCAGTACTTCAGCTATTAATTTTTTGCAATTTTGTTTGTGATTTTGAGGGAGGGTAAAGGGGCAGCTTGTTCATACACATTCAAAACTGGATAAGTAAAATGCAGTTTTTTATATTTATATTCAATTTCTTGCCATGTTGTTTCTATGGAATGTTGAAAAGTTTATTTATATTTAGGCTTGCCAGATTTCTGAAATGTTCAACCGGGACACCTGAATGCCCCCTCCAAGTGTCGCGAGTATTCAAGGGTACATACACTTTGTGGGTTTTTAGAGGGTAGTTTATTCTCAATGCTATGAATATATGGTTATTGATTATAGAATCCATGCGTTGTTCATCAAAGAGAATACTCTCTTAACTGGGGCTGATGTCCCATGTAAACAGAAGGCATACTCAACAATCTTGATCAGACTGGGGCTGCTATGTGATTCTCGTTAAAGTGACCAAACAGCCTGAGCCATTTTTCTTCTTGAAATAATCACATCTCTGGTAGTCTCTTCTTCCTTCCACTGTTCCCAATTTGACTGCAAATACTTCTTAGCAAACACAACTCCATCAAACAGCTGATCATTGTTTATTTTCATATCAGGTACATCAAAAAGACACCTATTCATAATTTCAGCAGAAGTTTTGTCGTTTTCCTAATAACAGCATTTGTTTTGGTCAGACTGACCCATGAAAACTGTTCAGCATTTCCAAAACTATTCGCCCAGAGGTCCAAGTACGCAATGCATCTTTTATAAAAGCCGTGACATTCTTCTTTCACACTAGTACGGTCTTGCTCATCTAGATTTCTGGAGATGTTCTTTGCGTCCTAGGCTATACTTGAGTTGATGGAAAACATTGTTTTTCCCTGCTCTTTTCACACCACCAAAGTTAGTGTTGCAGTTATCTCAACGAAAGCCGACTGCTTCAAACTTATTCAAATCGTTTAGCAACAAGACAGAATATAAGTGATTTGTAAGAATTTCATATGTTTCGTCCACGACAGATTTGAAATCTAAACAGCAATACTTGCACACCTGAATTAGGATTAAAGTAACGCAAACAGTTGGCACAAAGTTTTACATCCTTTCTGTTTGGTGCATCCTTACTTACAGTTACGTAGTTTGATTTCTTCAAGTCTTCTTAAACACTTCTTGAGCTAAAGGAGCCATTACATTTAAAACTATTGCCTCACACTGAGTTATCCCGAGTGAGAATTTACGGTAAAAAAACTTAGAAATTAGTTTTGATAAGCAAGAATTTGAATTGAAACTTAGGTTATGGTTTGCTGTGAGGTAAGCAAAGGTCGCTTCTTTTGCTGCTGAGTTTTTGTCATTAGAGCTCACAGTCTTAAAAAAACTGATCAGTTTTAGAGTACATCCTAAACTGTGTTTCTGTTTGCTCGACTGCAAATGATCTTTTATATCGGATCGGCCACCGTGAGCAACCGAAAACTCAGAATTACAAGATGAACATTTAACTCTGTTGTCTTGATCTTGATTACCAGTACCAGTACATACTTTCTTCAACAAAAGGAATTTATTCTGTAAATCCTAGGTGAATTTACATGATCATTTTGGCATTTTAACAGAGAGTGCATAAACTTAAAACATAAATAAAACAGCGCAGCGAAGTAACGTAACAGGCACCGCCGGCAGGGACTGACAATTTACTGATTGATCTTATCGCAAGCACTAAAGCTACACCCCTTAGTGCCCAATATAGGACTTGCCCAGAGCACCTCTGGCATTGCGCGTAGGTAGGACAAGACGATTCGATGACAATATTAGCAGATCATCACTCTTCTATTTTTCACTTTTCATATAGTACATAAGTAAATGACAAAGTAATTATCTTAAATAATCCTTCACAGTTAATTATTTTTAGACTTTTTTGGTCATAATTATTCATAATCATATCTATAAAATCAAATTTAATTTTTGCCGGAACGTGAAGTAAACTGGCCGGAACACTGGGATTTTGTTTGAAAACCGGGCTGTCCTAGTCAAACCGGGACATCTGGCAAGCCTATTTATATTGTAACTGGACTTTTTTGCTTTTACTCTTCATTCTGTATTATATAAAATTTATGGCTACTGAAATATTTTTATGAAATCTTAAAACTAATATAAAATATACTATTTATTTTTTGATAATTTAAAAAAAATTTGCTTGGTTTTTAGAATGTGACATTTACTACAACTGAATTCTGTCAAGGGAATACTATCCGATGGGGTATTGCTTGGACTTTCCTGAAATCTATTGAGTTTGTAAAGGTATTTTATTATATTTGTCCTAGACTTTTTAAGTGAAAGATTTTTATTATTTTTTTTATTTATATGCGTTTTATATAAAGGATGCATAACTATGCATCTTTATTTAAAAGCTCTTCAGTTATTTAATTACTTTCATTGCATAAAGAATGAAAATTTGTTAGATGAATTATGCTTAAAAAAACATCTCCTAACAAAATAAACGTGCTTGTTCAGTGGGATTTAAGTTACTGAAAGCATGTTATCTGTATACATTATTTATGAAGGCAAAAGTATGCAGGAAGCTCAAATTGTAAACTGATAGTAGTTAAAGCATTAAATATATTCTGTAACTGCTAATATAGTTAAATGTAATATTTATGTGCTTACATTTGGAGAGCCCTAATGTAAACATGAAAACAAGTAGAGATTTAAACATTTCATGTAATAAAACAGTGAAAACAAAAGTCTTCTCTGGTTCAGACGTGAGGTAGTGCAGGTGAGAGTTTTGTGGATTTCAAGTCATAATGAAAAATTACTGGATGTAGACTAAAAAAGGCCATAATAAATTAAAAGGAAAAAAAACGTGAAAGTAATGAATGTTTTTGACAGTTTCGTAGCGAAATATGTATTAAATATACTATTACAAATTTGTATAAACAATAAAGACGAAAGGCATTTAAAAATTACTTTTTGCATTTTCAATCATTTGTTTAGCAATAGTTTGATTTAAAGGTTTAAAATAATGTAGTTTGTGAGACCCCTTCTACAAATTATACCAAGTCCTTCTGCAAATTACCTTCTTTATGAATTGCTCAGTTTCATTATTTTAAACTCATTTTTTTCACACTAATATTCACAAGAAAACTGTGAGTTTATTTAAAACTCACTGTTTTGATGAGTACTTTTTATAGTTCTGATTGTAATAGAAATAAAAAATTCCAATTATTATAATGTTGTTCTATTAAAACAACACAGGAATAATCTTTAATTAAGTGTTCAGATTTAGAAAGTTGTGACAAAATATTTATTTGGCAATGCTTCAGTGTTCCATAAGGAAAACCTGCTAATAAAATTTAATTTTATGCAATTTGAAACTCAATGTTACAGTTGCGAAAGGAGTATAAAAGTGTCACCCTTAGCTCTGTAATGTTTGGCATCCACTGCTGTTCCTTTTAGTTCCATCTATTACTGTAGAATACACATAATGGTTTAAAGAATTTTTCTACTTTGTTCAAAAATTTAGTTCACTGTAAGGGTTTTAACCATTTTCCATGATAATTTATTTCAATATTTGTAAAATTAATGAAATTAGTTTTTGTTTTAATGTTTGAAATTTGCAGGTTAATTTTGTACCAATTAAAAAGTTATATTTTTTACAACTTGTTATATTCCAGATTTATGCTATAGGAATTGGCTGAGTGAGTGCCTGAATATGAGCTTAAGTGTGTGTATAATAAAACCTGTAATCAATGATCACAAAAACCACCTAATATCCCTAATTGGAGAACAGTTTTAATGCAGAGTTATCTAACATTACTGTTTAAACTCACCTTATTTGCTTCAACATAATTTTTTCTATTATTCTAATCAACAAGCTGTGAGAAATATCATTTACATTTGGCATTTTCCTTTACTGCGACATAATCTGTTATCTACTTCCTATTTTTTAATTTTAAACTTTTGGAGTTTTCTGCTTGTAAATTTCATTATTGACATATGAAAGATTATATGATTTCAGGTGTAGATGGATTTTTCTTATCTTCTGTTGTGATAAATTAATTATGCCCTTATACATGAAGCATTTAATTGCATTCTTTGTTTGTACTTTTTGCTTCAAACTATTTATCAGATTTTTAAAAAAAGGGAATTGTATTTTTAGTTTGTTCTGTTGATTAATCATTGTAATAACCTCTAGATGAATAAATAAATGATAAAAAATAATAAGTACTCTCTTGATAATTCAAATAAAATCCATGTTAACTTACAAAGTAAATTACATAATTCTGAAGTAGCGAATATTAAAAATAGTAATAATAGTGATAATGAAATGCCTAATCACACCGAAATGCTGCAGGTAATAATTACCTTTCTAAATGAAATTGCAGCTGATTAAATATTATTTTAAAATGCATTCTTTAGTAATCCATTCCAAAATATTTTAATTAATTATTACTAGTCCATTCTAAAAGTCATCTTATGGTGATTAATGCAGAATCACTTATTTTCATGCCTCTTGAGTCTGGTTTCAAAGAATTCTGTTTGGGGGCTTGATTGTTTTCATTTCAGTGAAATTCTGTCTGTTATAAATTCACAGTGATCCTGATAGACAATGCAAATCTGTCATTTAACAGTGGTACTATAAATCTGAATTACTCACTACACCATAACTTTGCTCATATATATATATATATTTAATTTTGTAACAGAGCTTTGTAGCAAGTATTATTTTATATCATGAATTCAATGTTTACTTTAAAAAACTGTACCATCATATGAACGAAATTTAATAAGAAATGTGTAAAAGGGCTTGCAATCTATACATTACTATAAAATTTCATCATATGAATGAGCAACAACAAGTATTACATTGGTACATTGTGATATCTGCTCCCTCACTGAAAAATTGTGAAAAAGTGTTTGAGGCAATGCATCATGTCACCAATATAGTTAGGTGGCCACCCACAATATTGTCAAAAAATATTTATGTAACAACCCAGGAATGCAGGTAGCGAACACCTGTGTAAGTGCACTTGGATTTGCACTTTTGAAATTCAACTGTTAATTTTCTGATTGGGGAACAGCAATGTCATTGTCTTAGATCTTTCACTTGTTTTTAACTAACTTTTGGCATCTGAATCCAAAAATAACCTCAGTTTTGGTCTGTTATGTCACCTCTTTAAGCTACAGGATACCCTCTCTTTCTTTCAAAAGTTATGCAAAACATGCATATAAGAACTGTATTTTTAATTTATTCTGTTAATTCTATGTATGTTAATTAAGGTCAAGAGGTTATTGAAATAACCTCTTGACCAATAAATAAGTGGGGGAAAATAATAACTACTCTCTTAATAATTCAAATAAAATTCATGTAACTTACAAAATGAACTACATAATTCTGAAATATAAAATAAAGGGAAAACTTACCAAATATGCTGTTCATAAAGAATAGTTTTATTCATGCAAAGGCTGAATATAGTTACTGCAAGTTAAATTTTGCTTATTCAAATAGTAAAGTTTTTTTCACTAATTGGTAAACATGCATATTAAGGTAAACATTTTTCCTTATGTTTTTTTCTGCAGCATTTAATCTATGGACATTCTTGTGTGATGCTCCAACAATAGTCAGCTATCACATGCACAACCCATCTACCTTGGTACAGTGCCTTTGACCTTAAAATTTTTATGGAATCACTCACTCTGCTCATCACTGACTGCACAAGATTTTTCAGGAAGTTATGAAGATGCCTAAGTAAAAGATGCAGTTTAATGCTCATGTTGCAACCAAGCATTTTGAAGCTCTTCAAAAGGATTCTTAGTGTGCTATCACTTTGAAAATAGCTATTTGCCTTTCGTGGTTAAATTCGTGAAAAATTTGTTGCCAACAAATTTGTAGTTTTTCAGTGGGCCTTTGGATAATCAGAAAGTACCATTATTTTTTATTTAAGCAAATTATTTATTTTTCTTTCTTTTATTTATTTATTTATTTTTTTTTTAAATTTTTTTTGTGGTGAATTCTTTTTTAATGTTTGAAACTGTAAATTTTTTTGCAACAGCTATTATTCTTTTGTTTTCTTTTTTAAGTTTTCATGTTGCAGGTTTTGTTTTATTATTTCTGGTATTTTCTAATTATCCACATCCCTACTAAAAAGTCACAAACTCGCTGCCAAGTAATTGTTTTCCAAACTGTTTATGAAAGGCAGCAGCCATTTCCAGAACAGTGGCATGTTAAAAGTTTCATACAAGAGCAATCAATCAATCAAAATTAAAAAAGAGAGAAATATCAGTGATAAAACACATCTTTTTTCGAGAAGTCCTACTTTTTTTCACTCCTTGCCATGTAATAATATTGGAAACATTTTGCTTTTGTCTCATGAATACTTTTTGGTAAATGTTTGGTGGGATGGGGCGTAAGGGGGTATGGATCATCTGAATGTACCTTATTTCTTCATAAAAATATTTTATTTAAAATAATTTTGTTTCCCTTTTCCTCACTAGTTGCTAATTTGGCATCTTTTGTTCTCTCGAAATAAGAATTAAATCTGTATTATTATCAATTTTATAAAATAAAGCATTTGACCTGAAAATTTAAATACTGGTATATCATAAAATCAAAATAAAATTCATGAAATAATCACAGTAACATTTTTCTGAAGAAACTTCCATATATGCTAAGTTATTGGAGCATTCTTGTGAAAAACTGCATATTTGCATCATTTTATCTATTTTTTAAATGGAGTTGATAATATAATATATTAAAAAATTTTAAGACTGTTTGAGGCATATAATTTATAATGCCAACCTGTAAAAGTTTTGCCAACCATGTAAATTTATAAAAAAGAAAAAAAAAATAGTATTCTTTTTATTATATGAGAAATAAACAATGACAGGTAATGATAGTAGAGTTAAGATACTAACTATGATTTAATTGTGTTCTTCAACCTGTTGAGCTACCATATTATATTTATTTTGCATAGCTGCATGTGCAAATAAGCACATGTTAATGCAATTTACAATTTATATAGTATATAACCAAGTAAAAACTGAAAAAAAACCTGAAGCGTCTTTATTTTTTCTTATTTTCCTCCTAAATTTTGATTTATGATGAAGATTAAGTTGTCTGTCTTCTCAATGAAATCAGCCAGGTTTAAGTATCAGATAAAAAATATTTCATTAAAAAAATAATATTGTTATTGTGTTCTGAAATCTCATAATATGCATTTGCATGTTATATGAATAATTTTGATGCACAGATATTTTTACTTGAAGTGTTGTACTTAATTAATATGCAGATCTACTCATTTTTCATACAGTAATGTAGTTTTTTAAATTTAAGTATTCCATTTTTTAAAAAAATATTCTAATTTTGTAAAATGTGAACTTCATAAATATGGAATTTTTATTTCAGTGAACAGTTAAGGTTATAAAGGAACAAGCAGTTATTAAAGAATGGTATTTAAAAAATAGATGTGCAATGAAGACCATTATTATCATTCAGATATATATGTTATGTTGCAAAAGTTTGTTCAGATATGTTGCAAATGTTTAAACCATAGTAAAAAGCTTAGAAAGCTGAACTGTTGATTAAATTGTTTAAAAGTAAACTGAACTGTTGATTTTACAAAGGTGAACTGTTGATTAAATATCTTTTTCTGTAAAGTTCCAAAAAGAAGCCCTTCTTCCCTCCAAACTAGAACACGTAACCATGCTGAAACAAGGCATTTGCCTTATTAAAATTATGAACAAAATAAATCTACAAAACTAAAATATTTTCTATTTTTTAACTTTTGCCAAGCATAAGAAGTTTTATGTTTATTTGGTGTTTTGTTTTAAAGTTTTTTATTTATTTATTTTTAGGTTAAAAAGCCCAAACCCAAGAAGAAGCCTCCTTTGGTTTATAAAATACTAGAAACAAATGACATGATGTATTCTGTGAAGAAAATATTTAACAAAATAAAGCAAATTTTAAGGGATTTAAAGGTAAGTTATCTCTGTATGTACACTGATAGAAATTTTATTACTTTTAAATCTGGGGATCCCAACTTCGAAGAAACTCCTGTTTTTTCAAGGAAGGAAATTTAATAATTTCATGATCTTTGACCTCATATTGGTTTATTAAGATCTAACAGTAAAGAAAAGAAACCTGTCCTAATTATAAGAATTTTGGTAAGTATTTTAAGAACTTGGAATTTCATAATTACCAATTTGTAATTTCATATAATATTATATATTATTAAAAGAAAACCTTCATGTTTTAAACTAGTTTGAAAATAGAATTTTCTTTAAAAATTAAATATTTAACAAAGCTCTTAATCTTTTTGTTTTTCTATAGTTGACAAAATATACCAAATGCATGATTATTCTACACTAAATCTAAGAAAATCTACCTTTTGAAAATGTTTTAAGGTGTGATAAAAGAAGAAAACATTAAATGAATCTTCAAACTACTGGCCACAGACAATTGACATTCTCTTAAAGTTATAATGCTTAAAATATCTAGGAAATACAGTAAGTGACACTTAATTTGAAATCTAATGCAAGGTGTAAAAGTTTGCGTTATATATCACATTGAGTATCATTATTAGTGTTGCCATTCAAATACTGTTATTGAATTGCCAAAGTTCTACCTATTTGTATATGAAAACATGTAAAATACATTGTTTATTGTGATCAACAAATTGGTTTGTGTTATCATAATATTATAGAAGGAATTATTTAATCCAAAGCAGTATCATCAAATAAGAGATAAAATTGCCAAAAAAAATCGAAATGGAATATAGAAATTGTCAATTGGCAGAGACATGTTGCCAAGCATCTTGTGATTTAAGGAATGTACTTGATTTTGATTTAAAAGAACTTTTCAAGTTTTAAAAGATTGATTGGATTAGATTAGTTTAACAAAGTGCAACTTCCAAAAATGAGTTAGTGAAATACTGCCATTAAGTTAAATATTTCTCAACTCCTCTTATGTAAGATTTTTGAAGTATCATGAAAATATTGATTTGTTTTGCAAATGTTCATGAAAAAAGATACGGCAGAAAGCTGAAGAATTAGCAATGAAAACTGGATGATTTTGTTGTAATGGATAGCTGATTTAGCCCAAAGAAAAGAGAAAATGCTCTTTATAGATGCATTCATGGTGAAGAAAAAGATAGTGATTTACCTGCTGCAAGAAGATGGTTATCAAATGAATGGCCTAAAACAGGTCTTGGCAACTCATGACCCATAGGTCACCGGTTGACCCATTTTATAACTTATTACCCACTTGAGTTTGGGAAATAAAGTAGAATATATAAAAATAAATTACAAAACTATAAATATGAAACGAGCTCTTGAAAAAATACATAAAAAATAAACCAGAAATAAATTATAACAATAACATTTTTTATTGCAGAGTTGCAGCAACAAACATGCACTTTTTTTTAAAATTTGTTGTGGGCACCACATGACTTCCTTTTACACTTATTATGCATACTTTTTTGCTGCACTTCAATTAGATTTATTTAATTTGAGAGAGACATACATACTTCCAATTTAAAGTGCCCTTTTGGCACTGTTGATTGCAATAAAAAGGAGAGATACAAAACTAAATGTTATAGTTAATCCCATATACAAAATTTGAACATTCTAGGGCTAATCATTTTTGAGTTATGTAAGATACATGTATAAGAATGTAAGTGTAGACATCACACCGAAAGTAATTAAAGTCCCAAATACAAAATATGAAGACACTGGGGTGAACGTTTTTTTAATCATGCAATGTATGTACATAAAAATGTCTTGATGGATCTACTCAAATTGGTTATTTCCACTGAAATCTGAAAAATAGAATTTTTGCGAGTGCAATACTTTTTTTACTTCATACAAGGAAGCAAAAATAAAATTTATAATGTAATTTCAAAAAGAAATCAGCAAGTTTTGCAATGCCAGTCCATGTTTCCAAAAATTGGCTTTGTCATTTTTTTTCACACTCAATTTAACTTATTAATGTGAACATGTATTTTCTTGCATGAAATTTATTTTAAGAAAGAACAAGAGCATTTTAACTACTGAAAGTTCAGATGCTTGTATTATTTTAAGATGACTAACTATAAGCCAGACTTGACTAAATTGATGTCACAAGTCAGCATCAGTTGGTCCATTTATATTGAAGAGAAAACTAAAGTTCATTCAGTTATGTTTCTTTTTATAATAATTATAATTTTAATTTTTATATTTAAAGTCTAAAGCATATTGTAATTATTTTCTGAATAAAATTTATCTTGTTATTCATTAAGAAAGCCTATTCTAAAATGAAAGTACCACTGACTTGAAGCGTCTTCTTAGTACACACATTTTGGTTGACGTGCAGCCACAAAAGGGTTGCTGATGCCTGGCCTAAACTGTCAATGAATTGCTGTCCTGAATACATTTATAATGCCAATGAGCAGGTTTATGGTGCATTACCTCAAAATAATATATGTTTATTTAAAACTGAAAGTTGAAAAAGTGTAAAGCAAGATAATATCCATTCTATGCTGCATCAATAGATGTGAAAAAAAGACTATTAGTAACTGGGGGGGGGGATCACTGATTCTTCAAAGAAGTAAAGAGTTTATTGGTAGACTGTAAGTATAATTCAAAGGTGTGGATGATGTAAGTAATTTTTAATGAATGGCTTTTGAAATGGGATTATGAACTAAATGATATCTTCATATCTTCTTTTTATTGACAGCTGCACAGCTCATAATATATAGCTCTCTTTCCAAAATATTGAAGTAGCATATTTACCAGCAAGTACAACAACCAAAATTCAGCCATGTGATCAGGGGATTATTAAAGTGATTTCACTGTGAAATGAGTGTTCAAATCCTTTATAACACAGATTATATGTATGTAAGTGGAAATAAATTACCAAGGAAAACTAGCCTTCTTAATGCATTTTTGACTGCATATCTTGGAACCGCATCTCAGGAAAAATAGCAAAGAACTGATTTAAGCATGCCAGTCTTTTAATAAATTGTGAAATAGAGGAAGTTGAAGAACTTAAAATAATATCCAAAATTAACATGAATTTTGAGGGTTTTAACACTTGATATTGATGAAAAACCTTCACTTGTAGCATCAGGGACAGAAGAAAATATTTTCAAATTGTCTTCTGAAACAAATAAATCCAAGCACATTCTGTGATAAACTTTTTGAAGAAGTTGATGAAATCAGTGAACTTCCTGCAAATGCTAAGATGAAGGATGCCATATAAATATTAAGGTTAGAGGTGGAGCATCAGTCAAATAATTTTCTGAAATGTTATGCATATGAACAGGTCATGAATTAACATTTTCATAACAGTTGCAGCTAGTGAACTATTAATGATTTTTTTCTTTAAGGAATTAAAATACTGTGATTAAATAAGTATTAAAATAAGTATTTATGTGTTTCTATTTACATTTATATTAAATTAGTTTAATTCTATTCTTATTTTGGGGGAATATTTTTATCCTCATGTAATGTTATCAGAATAGTGATGAATAAACATGATCACATTGAACTACGTCTACTTTGCTGCATAAGCTGTAAGTATTTGATTAAAAAAAAATAGTTGTATTGTAAAAGTAACAACAAATTGTATACTCCTATATATTCGCTACTAAAAAAACCAGTACTTGTTACAAACTTATCATTATTCATTTTGGTACAGTCGAGTACTAATATAAAACATCGCATTGAGTCTCATGACATACGACTTTGTTCGTACTTTGTATATATACAGATTACAGTACAAGTGATAAGAAATTGTATATCTGTATATGTTCGTAACTAAAAAACCAGTACTTGTTATAGTCACATCGTTAATCATTAGTTTTGATAAATCAAGTACTAGTGTAAAGCACTGTGTTGAGTCGCACCACATATGACTTCGTAAAGTAACAAATTGTATACCCATATATATATTCGTTACTAAAAAAAATCAATATTTGTTACAATCATATTGTTACTCATTACGTATGGTACAAACAGATACTGATATTAAGCATCACAACAAGTTACACCACATATGACTTCATTCAAACTTTGTTTATATGTAGTATACATATTATATAAATTTTGCATGTTACAGTACTTTGAGCTATTTTCATTTTTTTATTTATATTTAGATTCTGTTTATATTGGCTATTGGTAAGTAGACTATAATGATTGCGATATGATACATAAGTGACACATTATAATATGATTATAATATGATACGTACATATGTACATTCGGGTCAGTCATAACAATGGGTTTGTTTTAAGTAACATACAACAACATTGAGAAAATTATTTATGGGCATTAAAAATTAAGAAAACTAAGAAAAACAATAACAATTTTAAAAACTATGAAACAACATTAAACATTTTAAAAAACTTGCAGAAATAATTATACATTTGAGAAAAAAAATTTATAATGAAGGAATTTCTGGTTCATATTTAAAAATAAAACTTCAAGGCTTAATATTTGGCCTGACTTTGGAAAAGTTCTTTTGGATGGCACTGAGGTAGCCATGACCAATAAATATTTCTCAGCCAAGCCTGAGAGTTAAGTGTACAGTATTGCCTGTGCTTGCCATTATTTTAATGGACACTCATTCCTAGAAAGAATGCATTCCTCTAGGTATTGCTGGAAACAGTGAAGTTCAAGATGGAGTTTGAGATTACCCTTGCATCAAAGTCTTTCCAAATTGAGTCATTATTAGTGCCAGTAGGTATTGCTGGTGTGGATTCGTTTGACTCTACTGTATATTGTTTATAAATGTTAAAATGATTTCAGAGCTCACATTTGAGTGCCCTTTTGCCACACACATAACTAGATTCACATGTAAATCTGAATGCCAGTTTCTTAAACTGTGGGTCTAATAATGTTGTGCTAGATAATACTGGATGGCTGTAACAATTTTTGAATCTGGATTTGAATTCTTTTATTCTTTTGTCGGATAGATTTTTTTTCATATTTCAGAAATAATATTTATATTTAAATTGACAGAGATGCTAATTACACTTCCATTGTCAGCTAAGACCATTGAAACAGTAACCTTGTTTTGAGATGATCATTCTTTGGTTAGCTGCTTAAATGGCTTTAAAATTTTGCTTATATCTGGAGAGCTTGCCAATCACATTCTGATAGGTTTTCAACCAATTTGTGTAGAGTCCAAGGGCCACTTCAAGAGAGTGCTGATGGATACACATTCTTTCCAACATAAACAAGGTTCTGTTTCATTTAGTCACTATGTCAGTTTTACTTTCAGAGGGTTTTTGCCAGGCCTCAGCTCCATCTGAATTGCAGGTTTTTTTGTTTTTTTTTTGCCATCAGAATTCTGTGAAAATGCTTCTTTATGGTTTATATTTTTTTATGAGACACTCTAGTCCTGAATCCTGAAGCCTTGTGTACATGACTGAATCAAGTGTATGGACACAATGCAAATGTTCAAAATTTGTCACTCATATAGCCACTTTCATATTTGCTGCATTATCTATTATGCACACAAATGTTTTATGTTGTATGTCCCCATGGAATAGCTAGGTACATAACTCATTTTTTATATATTCAGCTGTGTGAACTCTTGACACTCAAAACAGCCCAACAGTGCTTCCAGTAGTGCAGACTACAGCTCCCAGTTTAATATACAGGGTGTTGAGAATTAAAGAACCCTATTTCAAAACTGCCTATAGAAGAAACCAGTCATCAGAAAATCGTTAAATTTTATGGTGGACTTAATGAAGGTATGAGAATATCTTTCAGAGGAAAAAAAAATAGATACAAATAGCATCACTAGAGTGTGTTTTGCTTTGAAAACCTGTGGTAAAAATGTAAATCTGTATCAATGTCAACAGCAGCCATTATTAACCCTAGAAAATTTCATGGAGATTTTGTTTTCAATGACATTTCTGCTTACAGTGACAATAAGTTTATACGAGATTGCTGTTTGCTAGTAAAACTGTTTTTCTAAAACAGTAATTCTGCAGTAGCTGCTCCAAAAAAATTTCACACTTTGGAGGGGATTTAAGGAGGTCCTATGAATGTTAAAAACCGTTTCAAAATGATATCAAAATCTGAAGAAACAGGATCTTTTTCTGTTCATCATGAAAGAGGAAGTAAACCCGTTTCTGCAGAAGCAGCACAGGAGGTTGTGCTTCAGATAGTAGATGACACAGCTTCAAACTTTCATGGTAATGCCAGTGCACATAGCAGATGTGTTGGATAGGCCACATTCAATTGTCCGTAGGATCTGAAAGAAGAAAGTGCACCATCAGGGGTGAAAGAAGCTAAAGAAAGAGTAACTATTTTAGTATGCAGTGCAGCTGGATCTTATAAATGTAAACTAGTAGTAGTGGGTAAGAGCACCAATCTCAAAGCTCTGAAAAGAGTAAAATTCTTATCTGTGATTCACAGGAATGATAAAAATTTCTGGTTCACAAAACAACTTATGATGGAATGATTCATGGAGCATTTCGTTAAAGAGGTGAGAAGGCATTGTAACAATGTGCGGGTTACCATTAAATTGCAAGATTTTACTATTGATAGACAACTGCTCTGCACATTCAGATGCAACCATTATAACATGTGAAAATGTCATGGCCCTTTTTTTGCCCTTAAATACTACATAATTGATCCAGTCAATGGACCAGGGCCTAATACACAGTATTAAATGCCACTATAAGTCAGAATTTTTGAAAAAAATTCTTTCTAGTAACCATTCTATTTCACTTTGTAATTATATATATATATATAAAAAAGAAAAATCACCACCAAAGACTGCATTTATTTGTTAGCTGAATCATGGAATTCTGTTTCCCAAACAGCATTAGTAAATTCTTTGTGTAATGTATGGCCATCTTCTCTGTTTATTGAAACTGAGAGTGATGATAGTGAATTTTTTGGTTTTAGGGTCAGGCAGCAAGGGTAAAGCAAAAGAATTGTTTTTATATTCGAAAGAAAGAATAAATAAGGACACATTGTAAGAAGAAGATATCATTGAATGGATGATGTGTTCAGATGAGCCAACACTGGCATATCAGATGACCGATGATGAAATCATTGGCTCTGTTTTAAACTCACCACAGCAAGAAAACAATTCCAACACTGACATAGGTACTGAATTTGATAGGAGTGAGAAAATACCTTTTAATGAGGGTTTGGAACACGGTGAAAAATACTTAAAATTTTTAGAACAGAGCTGTGTCACAGAGCAAAAGATTATGACTATATAATTTGCAAAAAAAAAAAATATACTGACTCTGGAGCACCCTAAAGTTTTAAACGAAACCTCTATTAGAAAAATGTTTAAAACATGTAAAAAAATTATTATTAATTATGCTTTATTAATATCCCTTATTTTTATATGTCTTTATTGCATGCGTACATAATGCTTTTAAATATCAATGTAATCACTAATATAAATGAATAAAATATAATAATAAATATAAAAAAAAATAATGCATGTAATAAATTAAAGTTATAGTATATTATTGTAATAATGTATATAATAATTTAATTAAATGTATTTAATATGCCTTATTTATTTTGCACTTTTAGTCTGAATATTATGATTTATCTTTTCTGTCTTGAAATTCGCAAAATCCTAAAATTCACACAACCTTTGGTCTCAAACTTTGCGGATTTCTGGACTTCTACTGTACTTACAACCTTTCACTGGTGCAGCGTTTGTTTCCACATGATTTTGACATTTGACTCTGGTTCTCATTTCAGTATTTTGCACACTTTGAGATTGATTCAGAATGGTCTTGGAATATCTTTTAGACAGACGATGGGCATTTTCATTTAGATGATCCAGTGAATAATCACAACTGCCGAGTTTGAGAGCCAGAAGGTCTGTCGCTTATCTTAAAGGTTCCATTGCATTCACTAAAAGTGATGGCATGATGTTAATTTTCTGCATCATTTAATCTCGGTCTGTACTTCTTCAAGAGTTAAGTTCTACAGTTCCAGTGACATGCTCGATCACTGGGCAGCAATATGCATCACTGTCAGAGAATAAAATTTTACTGCCTTGCATACAAAATCTATATGCAAGATGGAGCTCCTTTTCACATTGTACGGTGTATTACGAATGCTCTTAAACATGATTTTACAGAAAAATGTGTCATCAACCTGCACTTTTGTTAACTACCAAACCACCAGACCTCAATCCATGCAGTTTTTGTCTTTGGAGCCATTTGAAACATCTAAGTCATGGAAGTCCAAGAACTTTACCTTTTCTTAAATCCAGCATTTCATGCCATGTGCTTAGCATTTCTCAGCACACACTTCAGTCAACCCTGGAACATGCCATCTCGTAATTTTAGATGGTAGCTGAAAATGATGGCCATCATGCGAACATGTTTTGTTATAAAATTTCTAAAATTGTAAAACTATTGTGAAGATGTGGCTAAATATGTAGTTTATTAATACAGTGCCTTCTGGTGGCGATCGGGTGGTGATATTTGTAACAATTTTTTTTTCACTGAAAGTCATTGCTGTCCCTTCATTCAAGATCATAAAATTTCACAATTTTCTGATGACTGGTTTTACTTATAGGCAGCTTTGAAATAGTGTTCTTTAATTCTGGACACCTTGTATAATGGGTAGTAACAGTATGATATGAAGTCATTGCTTACAAAGTCAGTCACACAATGTCAAAGACAAAATCAGAAAAGGTACTTAATTTTTGCACACAAGTGTCATTAAAGATGTTACTGAATTTTGCTTACTAAAATGAGTGCTTTTGTTACTGCTTAAAATTACATAAAGATATATAGCTAATACTCATTATAATGACCACTTATATCCCATTGAAAGAGGGTCTTGTATTGAGTAATAGCTCTTAACAAAAACTAATTAACTGTATGTCATCATTTGAGGACTTTTCGTTTCATTGTATGTGATAATCAGTGGCATAGATGCTACAAGTGGTCGTTATACTGAACATTATCTATGTAACTTGTTTGTTTTTTTATTATAACTCTTCATTCATTTATTTATCATCATTTCAGATTGAACTAAATGTTCTTCATTATTCAGAAAAAGTTGCTGTGCTAGAGATGAAATCAAATACAAATACATGGTCACATCAAAGAAGAAAAAGAAGGGAATTGCTACGACAAAAACAGTCAGATGTCAGTGTATTTGATGCATCTTCTAATTCTCCTCTTCCTCATTCTAGTCCAGATGTTTTGGTTTGTGAAAATTTCAGTGAAGTAAGAAATGAACAAGATGTTGAAACACATAAGATCTCGACTGATTCTGCAATTGCATGCTTTCCTGATTCCTATAGGAAAGAATCTACACAAAGAAATCTGGAGTTAAAAAATGAACTGGTTACTGAAAATATTCCAATACCACTAGCGAATCTATCACAAAATGATTGTTTGGAAAGTGCTGCTGTGACAAATAATGCTGGCATAGTGAAAATATTTAATGAAAATAGAAGTTATCAGACTGTAGAGGGCACCAAAAGCTCTTCATCTTCAAATTCAGTACTAGAACATGAAAGTAGAACTGCAGGTGAAAGCGTGAATTATAATTCTAAAAATATAATTAATGAAACTGATTGTACAGAATCACTAAATGCATCACAAGGATGTAAAGAAGATGAATCTTTCAATTCCTCAAAAAAAATTAAAGCAGATTTTGATGGTGCTTCTGAGACTGATTCTTCTGAAGTACTGGTTATATCAGAAACACATAAGAGAAAAAATGAATTTGAATCTTTCACTTCTTCAAAGAAAATAAAAACAGACAATGTTGCAGATGTTGAAAGTAAATTTTTGCTGTTTTGTTGTTTAAAAGTTATAAAAACTAAAAATAATATTATAATGGAAATGAATTGTCCATCTAATGCCAGTCGAGAAACAATGCATCAGGTATTTCAGTTTGTCAAAAATAAACTAGTCAGCATTAATTCTTTCTTGTAAGTCTGAGGCTTTTAAAAGATAATATTTGGTTTTTATCCCAGGTTTTAGAATTAGTGCTAAAAAGGACATTTGTGAATAAATTTTGTTATAACTGTTATGAATGAGAAACTTAAAGGATTCTGTACCATTATTTTATCTATAACAACTAAAAAGTAGTATTATAAAGCGTGTTTATCAGTCATCTGCTTAATAATAATTATGATTTGTACATGTAAATCGGTGGTCTTAAAGCTAAAGAAGTTGCATCTTTTTACAATAAGCATTCTTTCTAAAGCTTGTATCAGGAAAACATAGTGCAAAATCTAAAGAATATCTTTCTAAAGTGAAACTTCTTGATTTTTCTGTTAACAACAAAATATTTCATTGTTTTATTGACATTTGAATTGCACTTAAGTAATTTAATTAACATTGTAGTATAGTATTTTAATAACTAAATAAAAAAGATAAAAAATTATTGTAAAACTTTTTTGGGGGGGGAGAAATCGAATTACTGTCTTCTTTACAAAGTGCATTAATTCCTAAGAAATATACCACATATGTGCTCTTCTGAAAAGAATTAGTTAGTGTCAAGTTCTATTTTTAGCCTTTTTTGAAAGATTAAAGTATTTTATATGTTTTTTTAATAAGATTTATAGGTATTACTGCCTAAATACTATGTTGACTATTTAATTTAATAGTGCTTTTCCTCTCTCTTGTTTGGGTCCTGAAATATTTTCTCTAAAGTAACTTTCTTTCTCTCACAGTGTTAAAGATATAATGTGTTCTCTTTATTCTACATATATTTGTATATTCATGGTTTTCTAAGCAATGTTTTCTCAAACAAATTTCTAAGAAGGACACTGATGGAAAAATTTAATTCTTATAATGTTGCTCATAAAAAAAATTGCATATTTTGTATAAGCTAATAGTTTAAAAAGTGGTTTTCCTTATGTATCCAAATTTATGACAATGAAGTTTTTTTTTTTTTTTTAAATGATAAATACATTGTGTATTCTCTTTTAAAAGGAAAATTTGGTTAAAATATTTTTTTTTTTTTTACTTTTTAAATAAATAAATATTCTCTTTTTGCATATTCTGCATTATTAAAATCTTACGTAGAAGACATCTGTGTTTAGAATCTGAAACATATATCAATAAATTTAAAAAAATCTATTTGGAAATATATAAAATCTGAAATTTTCTCTTTCTTGCATTAATGATGACATTCTTTATGAAAAATAACATAAAAATAAGCCAAAGAATAGATATTGAATTTGCTTCTATAAAGAGTATTGACATTTGCATTTAAGTTTACTGGAGTTGTTAATGCACTCTCAAAATCAAGAGATCTGAGAAGAGCCAGTGTAGATCGAACTTTCATAGCAGACAGTAAATAAATAAATACGTTTAAAATGTGAAAGCTTTCAGATTTTATATTACACCCAAAGCGGCTCTTTTAATATTTTGTATGTTACATTTATTTATTAAATATCATGTTGTTCTCACTTAAGCCATAAAATTCAATTCAAAAGCAGTATTACAGTAAAATATTTAAAAAGAGCATATCTTTAGAATTTCCGATATACAATCTCGCGCGCTGGAGATAAAAATGTTGCACCCACTCCACCCTGTGTAAAGTGTTGCCATTGCTCGCTTTGAAATCATTGAGTTTGTTAATCAAAAAATTCGTTAAAGTTTTACAAAATATGAAATAGATAATAAAACAAATTCCAGATTATGGGCTCCTAAATGCCCATATTCGAGTAGATGACTTCGTTATTTTATTTATTTTTTTTTTTAAGTTTGTTTGTTTATTGGCCTACGATTCTGTTCTTTAAATGTCAAAGATGTTCATTGTAGTTGCCTCTTTTTCTGTGCTGAAAAATTCATAATGGAATCCAACAGTAAAAATTTTCAAATATTTTAATAAATTAGCTGTTTTAAATAGGGTGCAAATTTGCTGGTGGTAATCATTTTGTGTAAAATGGTGTTAAAATTATTGTCATCAATGTCGTTTCATATCTGCAAAATTTTTAGAGTAAAGTTATAGCCTGCACTAAAGTTACTTACGAGGGGGAGTCAAATGAAAACCACAAAAGTAGAAATAAAAGTCCGCATATGGCGCCAGTGAGCTGTAAGTTGGCATGCCTGTTTGCGATAGTTTGTCGGATGTCTCCTAGGTGGCAGCAGCCGGCAGATGCACAAACACCGGCGCAACAACAGTTCCAAAATGGCAGCCCCACTAGCCACATGCACCAGCGAGGAGCAGCGTTTTGTGATTGAACGGACTTGCATTGAACGAGGAGGGGACTATGTTGAAAAGTGATTTACTTCTGTACCCTGTGTGACCAATAAATAATTTAAAAAAAATAATTATGGTTTTCATTTGATTTCCCCTCGTACTTTTTCGAACTTGAAGCATAAATGTGAGATAAGGCTTCTTTTGCATCTTTCTCCAGAAAAGGTTACTTTTAAAATTATAGCAAATTTAATTTTGCCAGCGATGAGGAAATCCAAAGAAAGGAGTTAATAAATTTTGCCTAAACGTACAATTTTACAAACAACACAGATTTTTGCAGCCTAATATTGTTAAAGCGAATAGTACCTGTTGTTCCAAGTATGGTGCTGTATGTTATCGGTATAAAGCCTAGATACATTTCTTTTACATCGCCATACGTACTTTATAACAATGTAAGCTGTTTAAATGCGAAGTATTAAGTGTAGATTTCATTATAAGTCTTATATTAAATGAGGAACGTATAAGGATTATAAGTTCTTCTGCTATGCTTGTTATTAAATATTTGTTAAAGATGCTGGTGAATTCTTTGCAAATATCATGTGACAAATAACTTACATTTCTTCGTCCTCAATTATCATGTTTTCTTAAATGGGATTTCAAAAAACCGCCATATCCGTTGAGCTATTAAAAGCATGTGAAATACAGTACGAAGTCCGTAATCCGGACTCGTCGGGACCTCGACGACTCCGGATTAGGGGTTTTTCCGGATTATAGACCATCAATTTAAATCTGGTAAGATGGCATACAGAAATTATAGAATTAAAAATATGAAACAGTAATTTATGAACTAAAGAGCAATTATGATCTAAATGGTATCAAATTTTACAAAAAAAAAGCTTAATATTTATTTTCTTACTTTATTAAACATTTCTTTCAATGTAAGTTGTTTAAGTTGCTTCGTTTTTTGTGCTAATACTTTCTCTTTAATTCTATAAACAGACATAATTTCTTGTTCAGTTACAAAGTTCCACTGTTCAAGTCCTGTAACTGCTGTGTCGAGAATACCGACTAACTTGCCAATCGAAATTTTTTCGTTTTCAATAACCTCTCTGTCACTTTCTTCACTATCTGAAGCCGTATTTTCTGAATCTAGAACCATACTACAGATTTCGCCGTCCGTTAATTGATTGATCATTGGGGCATTGTTGTCGCAATGAAAAACTTCTGTTATATCATCTTCATTTATTACCGCTTCTCCACATTTCTTTATATAATCCAATAACTGGAAAATTTCACCTTTAGTTTGATGTCCGAAAACCTTCAAATTCGCGGCTATCATCTTCATCGTCTTCACCATGAAATATGGTAACTGGCCATAAATTATGCCAAGCATTTTTTAACGTATCACACAAAAATTCTTGAATAGTCTTGCCATTGTTCAAGAAATTTAACATAGATTTTAAAAATGCTACTTTATATTTGCATTTCTGCGCGTGCACTATTCTCATATCCATAGGCTGAATGATAGACGTACAGTTTGGAGGTTCAGTACAGTTTGGAGGTTGGTACAGTTTATCTTTCACTAAAACTTCAAGTGGAGTATGCGCCGAAAGAGTCATCAGCTAAACCAACCGAATTCAAATATCGCCGAGCCTCAGGTATAAAATGATTTTCAAACCAATCATTCATTAACACTTAAGTCATCCATGCTCTTTTATTTGCGCGATATATAACGGGGAAAATCGTTACTCCTTTAAATACTCGAGGTTGTGCATATTTTCCGATTACGAAAAGTTTGCACTTGTGCGTTCCTGCAGCAATTGCGCACACTAAAATTGTTAGTCTCGCTTTGGAATCTTTGACATCAGTTGAAGCCTTTTCTGTAGAGGTTGCCAAGGTATTTCTTGGTACATATTGCCAGAAAAGACCAGTTTCATCAGCATTGTAAATTTGTTCTGGAGATAATTGTTCACTAGTGATGAGTTCAATGAATTCATCTGCAAATTCTTCAGCAGCTTCAGTATCAGCTGAAGCTTTTTCACCTGAAATTTTTAATTGTTTTATACCATGGAGATTTTTAAATTTGGTTAATCCCCTGTCGAAGATGTGCACTCAGTGTTTAAGTTCATTTCTTCGTGAAATATTTTGGCTTGAGCCATTAACATTGGACCCGTCAATGGCATGGCCTTGCTGTGACACTGTCTCACCCATTCAATCATCACTTTGTCATGATCGTCACTTTTAGCATAACGAACCCTTTTTCTGTTATTCATTGCCAGTGGGGTGTCGGAATCCACAAAAAATTCCAAAAGTTCCACTCCTTTCTCTTTTTGCTTATTTCATATACTATATATATGACTTGACTTTCCAATGCCATACTCCTCGCATAATTTTGAGACGGATATGCCTTTATCCATTTTTTGCAGCAATTTCACTTTTTGTTTGATATGCATTGAAACATGTTTTCGCTTTGTAGATCCTTTGGCAGTTCCAGAATTCGAAACTCTTTTTGACATAATCGAAAGTTCAAGCTTAATTTTTATAAAATTGCTCTAACAGTCTGCAAAAAATAATGAGCCGGATCCAATTAGAAGATTAAGGAACAGCGCAATCTGCAACATTAACTGAAATGTCTTAGAATCTGTAAAGATAATTTTAGCCTAGCTTATTTCTTTGAAATCCAGACCCTTAAACCTATTCTGAAGGTCAGACTAACAAGCCTTTCTGGCTTTGTTATGATCACGACTGAGATTTTGTTTACTACTGTTATTTTTATAGGACCTTTATTGCTGTTGAAAGTTTTTCTGCACTTTTATTGCTGTTTAAAGCTTAAAAGCACACTACCACAAAAGAATCAACAAGGAAATGTCACGAGCAACCAAACGATAAGAAACCTCTTATTACAAGCTGCCTGCAGTAAATTGATACAATGCATTTGGAGAAACTGCACCTGCTACTGCATACCTTAGGGGGACGGAAGAAAACAAGATTGCAATCTCGGCCGTTTTCGAAAAACCATATGTTTTGTTATGAAAGAAAAAAAAATCAAATGCGCATGTGTGAAGCATACAAAAAAAAAAAGTTTGTGGCTTTGAGGTCCGGATTACGGACTTTGTACTATAGTTTTCTTTCTTGCTTAAGTTTTGATTATTTTCATCTGGACCTCTAATTCTAACCATAATCGGTTGATAACTTTTTGGTGGTGCAATAAATCAGAATTTATTCTGTTTAATTTAAAAATTTTTTAATCAGAATTGATTTTGTTTAATTTAATTTCAGTTTCATTTGTAAAGCAATACCAATGAAAGCATAAATCCTACAGCGCGTAGATGAGTCTAGTGACAGCAAGATAATAGCTGTGTAAGCCACGTCTAACCAGTAATAAATGCTAAGCCGAAGTTTGCCTTACAAAGACGCACAGAGTTTTCACAGACTTTCTCTAACTTTCCCTAGTGCTCGATATTTAAACTTTTCTCCCACTGGTAGAATTTGCATTCTTCACACGCGCTACTAAATTTAAATATTCTGGCACTGACAATTAGAGGAATGAAGGCTTGCAAGAAAGTAACTTAAATTTAACAGGTTGTTTAAAATAAATATAAATCCTACAATCTTATATACTCCCCCTTTTAAAGGGCGACTAGGAATTAGGGGACCCAGTCGCCAAATCCTAGTGGTGGAGAATCATCCACCACCACCTTTTAGTTCGGGCGCCACTGTAGAGCCATTAGGTTATTTCGAAGCAGGAGAGATGAAAAATGAGCAATGCCTTCGCCGGGACTCGAACCTTGGACCTCTCGAATACGCGTTGAGCGTGCTGACCACAACTCCACGAAAGCATGCTAAGAAGGCGGGAGAAATACATTATAAGATAACTAAGGAGCTAGTCACTTAGCCATCCTAATTTATTGTGAGTTTAGATTTTTATTTGCTGTTCAATTTAGTCTAGCCAATTTAGTGCATCCTGTTACGTAAGTTCAAATAAAATGGTTACTTAAATCTTCTTCTGTAGTATTTGTTCTTCAAAGACATAGCGAGAATTCGCTATGGTGTCTTCTACGCAGAGTCTACTGGGAATGCTTCCAAAAAGACATAGACTCTACAAATGTAGAGACATTAAGTTATTTCGAAACAGGAGACATGAAAAATGAGCAATGTCCTTGCCGGGACTCGAACTTCGGACCTCTTGCATACGCGCCGAATGTGCTGACCACACCACGAAGGCATGCTAAGAAGGCGGAAGAAATACCTTATACAACTTTCGTGGAAGATTCGGCTTACCGTAGGTATCACCACGGAAGAAATCAAGGAGAAACTCTAAATCCAGAGAAACAGGGTAGCAGTATTCATACCAATATATCTTAGACATGTATGTTAAACTTTACAAAGGCAGACTCGGCTGTATTAATTGTCAGCGATATTGGCATACCCAACGAGCCTGCCATAACACTCCAAGATGTGTTCGATATTTGGACGAACACAAGTCTTTCGAATGTCCACTTAAAAAAGAAATTACCACTCATTGCATATAGTGTAAAGGTTCTTATATTGCGTACAGTAAAGTTTTCCTCAAAAGACCAGGAAATCAAAACAACTATAGCTCTAAAACTCAAGCAGATACAAAAACTATCCTGAGCGTCATGCATAAAGATGGAAATATAAAAATTCGCACCACAGCCACCCAGATACTAAACAGCTGAAACAACCAATCCTATGCTGCTGCGGCCGTTACGAAATTAAAAAGCAACGCTACCAAGTTTAATGTTAATATTAAAGGATCTTCAGATGCGGGGGATAATGAGATAGAAGATTTCAATATCTTTATAAAAAATCTGTATCAAGTTTTCCTTCAGTATATGACCTTCACGAACAAGGTCGATAAGTTAAGCATTGTCCTAGAGGTTAAAAATGTTTTCCAAGCATAAGCATGATTAGTTACACCAGAAATACAATAGCGAATAACATACAGCATATCAGTTATGTTAAGTTCATTTTTTTTATTTGTAACGGGGTAAAAAATCAAATCGCAGACTAAGAAGTTACATTCTCACTCACGAACTTGATATTATGGTGCTAAATGAAACGCACCTACGAACTACAGACTCCCTCAGGATAGCGAATTTTGACATTTTTCGGAATGATCGTGTTCACAGTCGTGGTGGAGGAACTGCCTTTGCTACTAAACATTATCTTAACTGCTATAAATTAGCTGTGCCAGTCTTACAAAGCCTTGAAGCCTGTGCATGTATATTTAAAATTAAAAACACAGAATACCTACGCGTTTCAGTGTATAACAGCCCACGTCTATATTTTGAGTGAGACAACAAGATGCAGACTACACTGCAAGTTTAGGTTAGCCGGCGATTAAACTGCAAACATACGGACTGGAATTTACGTAACGGAACTAGAATTTACGAACAATCATGATGGAATTGTGTTAAATAATCGCACCCAGGGAATTTACGTATATCTTAAAATAATCGCACCCAGGGAATTTACGTATATCTTAACCTGCCCATTTAGATCTGCTGATGTGCTGGATATTATGATCATGATAAATATACCTCAATTTCCCTTTATTTACATTGATAACGACCTCTCTTCAGATCATCTTCGCGTTCGCTTCACATTATATGGATTGCGACACGGTCTACTACATTTAAGAAGCCAAATCAACTGTAATAAATGCGCGCTATTATTTAGAGAAGATATTACTTAAAGGCATTTCGCCTCTCCTCTAAATAATAGCAATAACATCAATAATGCAATTAGCAGTGTAAACAACGGCATCCGTTTTGCAGTCAATCGCTATCAATTCAAGAAGATAGAAGATCTCACTTTCCCGCGCTACATCAAAATGAAAATCAGAGATAAAATTAGGCTCAGGAAAATCGCACAAGATCGGCAAGACAGAAGAAGATATAATCATAGAGAATTAATAGAGAACTCAAACGAATCTTGGAACAACTTCGTAAGCAGCCTTTCTCTCACGGATCGCTCGGTATAGAGAATTGAAAAAGCGCTTAGAAAAAGTGAAAATAATATTAGACACATTAAGTTGAATAACAAATTAATCCATAGCCCCGACGAAATGACTAACTTGTTTTCAGACAGTTACGAAGAGCAATTTCATATTAACAACTTTCCCAACCCCAATGATAATCTTTGCACTGATGCTACGGACCTCATTAATAATATCAGTTCTGCAAGCTGCAGCCCTACTACACGTAAACAAGTTCAGAAAGTCACCCAAACGTTAAACCCGAAGAAATCTCAGGCTATGATGGAATAAATAACAAAGCCTGAAAAAATATCCGAAGAAAAGGAATAATGTTAATTGCAAATATATTCATTTGTATGCCTCAGGAATAATTTCTTCCCTCAAGCTTGGACACACGCTATGATAATTGTTTTAAAATTCCAGAAAAGGATGGCGCGATCACGGGAAACTTTCGACCAATCAGTTTGCTTAAGGTTTTAGCTAAAATTTTCGAACTCATCGTCGTGGCAAGAATTAATAATAATAATAAACCACTAATCGGGATTCAGGCACGGCTTCTCTACTAAAATTGTGGAACGTATCAGGGAAAGCTTCAACAACAACAAAAAATAAAGTATCCGCCATTTTTCTTGATATTGAAAAGGCGGTTGATAAGGTTTGGCATCAAGGCCTCCTTATTAAACTTATATCCTTAAATTTTACACCTGGGCTTAACATTCTCATTGCTAACTATAGACTAAATAATAGAACATTCTAAGTAGGGATTAAGAACAATCTCTAACAGCAGGAACTCCAAAGCTGGTGTACCATAGTGCTCTATCTTTTCGTCAATATTTAATCTGTATATATTAACGACATACCTTCCGTCCCGCACGCGTTACTGGCATGCTGCGCAAACAACAAGGCCATTTCATGCAAATCGGTAAATTCTCAACACACAAGAGAAAAGCCACAAAAAGCAATTTATCTAATTTCAATATGGTTTCAAGCTTGGAAGATCTAAATCAATGCTAATAAACCGTCAGTCATCTACTTCAGGAAGAATAAAAAAGAAATAGGTAATATTTAATTAAACGGCATTGTGGTACCAAGAGGAAAATGTATAAAATATTTCAGTGTTCATATAGACCAGAAACTCACCATTCAACAACACATTACAATCATCAGAAATAAAACTAATCAAGCCTTTATGACTATTTATGCCCTACTCGGCAAAAATTCTAAATTAAAGCACAAAAAGATTGTTATATTTACAAGTTATAAGGTCGATTTTATTTTACAGTGTCCCAGCATGGGCCGCTACAGCACGATCAAACAGATTAATGCTACAACGCCTTCATAAAAAAAAAAAACCACTCAGAAGCATTACAGACTTCCCATGGTTTGTAGTTTTTAATTTTTTAAATTAAATTTAAAAATTAAATTAATTTAAAAATTTTTTAAATTTTATAACAGTTATTGTAATCTCAGAGCCCTCTTAACGCTTCTTGTTCCCACTTACAAACTCCCTACCAGAATGAATTTTTAGAATCGCGTTTAATGCAAATGAGTTAGAAGAAATATTTAAGGAAGGTTTAACTTACTTCGATAGATTATCAGCTCCCACCCGAATTAATTATACTTATTACCAATTATTTAGACAGAAGGTCCTTTCAAGTGAAAATCAAAGACACCCTTTCAGTCAAAAAATTTATTCAGCTGGTTTACCGCAAGGAAGCTTAATTTCACCTATTTTATTCATTCTGTCTATAAACGGCTTACTTATCATCCCTAACTCGCTTTTAGCGTGTTATGCGGATGATACTGCAGTCTTGTATAATTCCATTAACACAAGATGCAAAGGAAAAACTTCAAAAAGCTGCAGATATCCTCATGCAATGGTTTAATGCATGGAAAATCAAAGTAAACACCACTAAATCTTAGCCATTTTCTTCAGATTCAATAAGGCAGAAGCCGACAGTATTAAGTTAAACGACATTTTAGTTCCCAAAGTTAAGTGTGTTAAATATTTAGGAGTACAGTTGAACGAAAAACTTACTTTTAGGCCTCACATCCTTCACATCAGAGATAAAGTTTTAATGGTAATATATGCATTGTTAGGTAGAAATTCCAAATTACACTTAAACACAAAGAGGATAATTTATTTACAAGCCATTAGGCCTATAATACTATATGCAGCTCTGGTATGGGATCAAACAGACAGTTACTACAGAGACTACAAAACAAAATATTAAGAATTATTACAAACTCCCCGTGGTTTGTAAACACGGTTATTCATCATAGTTTGAAAATTTTGCCGCTAGATAGTGAAATTCCAAAATTATAACACAATTTCTGTGTTATAATTTTGGCAGGCAAAAATGATAATGAAATGTGGCAAAAATGATAATGAAACTATGAAGAACATCGGGAATTATGATTACTTAGTGAACCAGCGTTTTAAGAGACCACGAATGATACACCATAATGAAAAATGGTAATCAGTGTAAAATAAATTTTTTCCTTTTAATTCTATTTTCTACTGAGTTCATTTACTCCTGGTAAAGCAGGATAGAGATTTTGCATCCGTCAAAACGGGTATAAACTCTGATTTTGTATTATATATGTGCATTCAGAAACGCTATTCCCCGATTATTCGAAAAAACAAACAGTCGCTTCAAAGCACCGTCCACTTCTTTTATCGAATGTTTAGCATTACTTTATCCAGACCTCGCCGAGACTTCACAACTGTTGGTCGCGATTCAAGATTTGTCAATATATTGCTTATAATTACTATGCTGCCACAAAATTAGATCCAACGCAACACTGGAGATGTAGGAATTCCAAACTTCTGGATTTCGATTTCTTATTTAGGATTCCAAAAGGACAAAATAGAGTGGTAAAGACCTCCGGGTCGTATACCACTTACATGAATATGACCTAAGACCTAAGACTTCGATAGAGAATGCTATGAATCCTTAGTAGCGCGTGTTTGTCTTCGGGTTAAGTCTCTTCTGAAGCTGTTACGCTCGGCCGTATTTTTACGTTTCTAATGCTATTCGACGGCTAGTTTAATTTAATGGATATCTACGTTAGATACTTGTGTTTAGCTTCGGCTAAGTCTCCTTTAGTTAATTATAGTTTAGTTTCCTATTTCTTATTCTGAGTTAAAGCCCTAGTAGAAGCTTTCTGTAAGCCCGAGAGAAGCCTACTGTTATTCTTATTTCAGTGAAATAAAGGGTGTTTTAACCCTTGAGTGTACGTTCTTTATTTGTTTGAACTCAGCGATAAGTCGCTCCATAGTTCAGTAGGATCCTCGACTTTCATTTTAGACAAAAGGAGTGAGGAACCCTACAGTAGGAAATTCCATATTTCATCAAAACATCAATATTAAACCTATTGACTGTGAAGTTCTTAAACTCTCTGCCAACTTCTTTCAGCAATGTGAAAATCATACGTCGAATACTGTGAAAAATATCGGAAACTATGACTATTTAATTGTACAACCGCCCCAAGACTATTCATCATAATGTTAAATGGTAATCGCTTGGATATTGTATATATTGCATATATCTTACTTCTATTTTACTTACCTCTATTCTACTCATAATTTAATCCTGGTGAAGAAGGAACAATCGTTGGCTTCACTTGTCATAGCGGGTATAGACTTTGATTGTATTCTAGTATGTGCATAGTGTTGACTCCTGATTGGTCAGTCACCACCAATCCGATAACAATATTTGACAGTTTATGGGAAAAGCACATATTTATTTTATACAATATTTATTTAGAATATACATGTATTGCTAACGTGTCATCGTATGAAATAAGTTTAAAGATATTGTCATATTTATTGCTATCGTTCATCATGTGAAATAGCTCCTGCTACTGCTTTATATTTGCACAAGAAAGAAAGAAAAGCTCCCACTACTGCTATATACCGTGTTTTACTCGCTTATTAAAAGCACATTTTTGGCAATTTTTCATTGTGAAATTCTAGGTACGGCTATTATGCGGGGAAATCTACTACACAGTATTGTACACTCTAACGCTAAAACATTATTGGTATAAAAAATACATTTTAATAAAATTATTAACTTACCAAATGTTTCCAGGTTATGTGTTATTTATTAAATAGTCTTTTCGTCAGCTGCACACAAAAAAGAGGCATTTTTATGGTAATTTTTACAGACATAAAATTCACAAATAAGCTTTGTGAAAATTTTAACAAAAAATTCTAAGAACACAAAACATAATTCATAATAAATCGTTTTCACCGAATGTATCAGTATCACTGTGGTAATGTGAATCGGTGTCTGAAGAATTTTCGTGACTCCATAAAATCCCATCTTCGCTTCCATCCAAAGTGTTGGAGATACAGCACATCCATTATTTCGTAATGCATGAACATAAGAAAGAAGTTCCTTTTCTACCATTGGGAAAATTCTATGCTTAGGTCTTCTCCATGCTCGCCTACACTGGTGTGCAGAAATTAAGGACGAAGTTTAAAATTAGCATATCAGCTGAACGAAGAGGCAGAGAGGACAGAAAGACCAATCAGAAGATTAAGTAAGGTGATGTACGGTAGCACATGTGCAGATATGCAGGTTGACGTAATGGGGGAGTGTCTGAGTAGTATAAAGCATGTTGTCGGTGTAAGATCAGTATTTCTGGCAAAGAGATTGCACGCCGTATAGCAGTTAAAATCACACCGAGTTGCTGTCTCAGCGTAAAATGGCGAATAATCAATCTGTTAGACGACATCTGGATGCTTTTACCCGAGGTCGAATCATTGGGAAGTTGGAGGAAGGCCGCAGTGTGACAAGTGTGGCTGCAGAGTTCGAAATTGCTCACAGCTTCGTTTCACGGCTTTGGAGACAATTTCAAACTACAGGAACAGCTATCCGGGGGTTTAGTAGTGGTCGTCCATGAGGAACCACACCCGCAGATGACCGGTATATTGCCTTACAGGCCAGAAGAAACAGGCGGCAGACAGCGGGAGAAATCGCTAGACACACGACACAGGCGACTGGACGACCGATATCGCGTTTTATCGTGGCCAGAAGACTGCACGGTGGTGGTTTTTTGCAGGACGCCTCGTACGGTGTGTAACTCTAACGCCTGCCCATCGGAGAAGGCGTTTTCTGTGGTGCCGGGAACACCGGAATTGGAGAGACAATGAATGAGGACGAGTACTCTTTACAGATGAGAGCAGATTTAGTCTGAGTTGCGATTCTAGACACATACACATCTGGACAGAGCGGGGAACACGCAAAAACCCCTTCAACATCATCAAATCCGACTGCTTTGGAGGTCGCGGAGTTCTCGTTCGAGCAGACATAATACTTGGTAGCCGGACCGACCTTCATATCTCCCAAGGAGGTTCGTTACCTGGGACTGCTATTGTAACGAGGTTCTTCTTCCTTACATGCGTCTTTTCACAAGGGCTATGGGTCTTCAGTTCCTCTTCATGGACGACAACTCTCCACCTCATCGCACAGGTACTGTCGAAGAGCTGTTAGATTGGTCCGCAAGGTCTCTGGATCTAAATCCCGTCAAGCATGTACGGAACTTACTAGGGAGACCCGTGGCAACACGTAACTTATCGCCAGTAACGATTCCGAAACTGCGATTAGTGCTACAAGAGGAACGAGCAGCAGTGTCTCAACAGCTCATTAACAACCACATATCCAGCATGCACAAATGATGTGAAACCTGCCTAGCAGTCAGGGGAGATCATATCCCCTATTAAAGACCGGATGTTTCTTGCTGGACACCCATCACAGGGATGTTTCGGCCTTTAGTCGCATTGCGCTCCATGCTACTTTTTCAATTCTTTTTATCCCTCTGATTTCTCTTTTAGTAAGCTAATTTTTCACTTGCATTGCATTGTCTTTCAGCAGCTAGCATACTTTCTTTAACGAAGAACAAGATGAAAGCTTTAAAATAAGGGGGGGATAAGAAATCATACCTCTGGAAGTTCTCCCATCCTTCCAGGGAAAGCGGGCAATTCCGTTTAAAAGAAATTTAGTCTTTAAAGCAAATTTTTAATTGCTTACAAAAGTAAGAGTACACTTATTGGACTATCAAGCTGGTCTTGAAGAAATTGTCTAGATTGCCTCGAATCTCAAGATTCCACAAATGGGATATAATTTCATGATTTGCATGATTTTTGAAATAATTCTACTTATCTAGAAATAAAACTATAAACTGATTTCAGCGTTATTAAATTTTTTTTTTCAAAAAGGAGCTCGATTTTTTCGAAATAGCGATTTATTTGACATCCTTCCATTTTCAATAGGTACCGTGGCTACCGCTTAATAAAATCATTGCGTTATAAAATCAACCGCTTATTAAAATAAAAATCCAAGGAACGAGTTCAAACTGCTCTCATGTTTCTACTGATTGGATGGGATAAGCCACATACACACCACAAAAAAATTCAAATGAATAGTTTATCATTATAAAATAACCGCTTAATAAAATCAACGCTACCGCTTATAAAAATCAAATCGCTTTTAAAATTGTAATGTCAAGAAACTGAAGTTTGTATTTCAAGTTTAGTGATTTTGTTCAAGGTCGATTCACTTTCGCACATGAAGGTGCAAGTGACAGTGTGTATATAACTGTAAATAGTAATGCAAATATTATAAGACCATGGTCCTTTTTGTATTCAGTTATTTCATAGTATTTAATTTGTATTTAATATTTGACAGTATTTGATTTGTATTTGGTGTTTGATAGTATTTGATTTACTGAAAGTTACTTATTGCAATTATTGTTTATTTTGTTATTGTAATGTAATGTTTATTATTGCATTGATGCCTTAGTTGTAAGTCTGTATTTTCTGTCCAGGGATTGTACTGCTCGAGACGTGCAGTCCTTGGGAAAGGGGCAGTGTTATGGACTTCGTATTTATTTAGCTATTTATTCAGAATTGTAATCAAAATTGTTTTATTTTCTCATGCAACACAGACGATTTTTTTAAGAGAAAGCTACGGCAGAAAAGTAAAAATACAAGAGCGCGTGCATTTACTATTTACTAAAATATTTCGTAATTGCTGTTGCCATCCAGAAAAATCGAGAAAATAGATTTTACTAGGATGTTCTCGTGAATAATTAAAAAGCTTATGAAAGCCGAATTAAAACACCTCAGCTCAGTGGCTATTGTTTTAAGCGAACTGTTTGTTTACTTAATGCTGTTATTGATTGTAGCGAATACGCTGTGAGATTGGATTAACTTTCTCTGTTTTGAATTGAGTTCTGTTAAACGTTTCAAATATTGTGACATTGTACGATTATCTCTGATGAAATATTTCATCATTTTGTTTTATTTCTTGTGAAAAGAATAAGTTTTATTAACTTTTCATCGACTTGTGCATTCAATCCATTACGAACCCGTACGCAAGCAACAATATATATATATATTGTTTACCTATTACGGTTTCGTAATAGATTGAACGCACACAAGTACAATGATATTGTTGCGTTATACGGGTTCATGGATTTGAGAGTATCCGATGAAAATACGATGCAGAACAATAAAAAGCACAATTTATTTACAGGAATCACTATTTACAGCACAGTTCCAAAATTACCTTTAAAAGCGTCGAAAATCTACAATAAATACGCTGAAACAATCAGCAACACAGCTTCAGGCTGTAACTGTAAAGGTAGCTTCACAGCAACACTAAACTTATAATAAACACCGTGGAACAATCACCAATACACTGTCAAGCTATACTGTAAAGATAGCTTCACGGCAAAGCACTATTTCGATTGCTTTCCGTTCACAAAACTCTCGCGTAGCAGCTATTCTCACAACTAATCACACTGCTCGCAACTGACTTCACAATACTTCACAATCTCTTCGCAACTAACTGCTCTCAGAAACGCAAGGGTTTATATAGCTTTTCTTTAAGTTCCACACGTTTCGAGAAATATCTCGACAGGAAGTTATTCTAGAAGCTTCCCGATTGGACCATGGGATATCGCCAATTTGGTCGCCAAATGGGCGATAAAGTCGCCAATCTGGCAACCCTACCATACACTATTTTATGGCAACCCTAGTGCTATGCCGGAAAGCTTACATACAGGCGCAACCGCCGAATTTTTCGCAACACTGCCCCCTCCCAAGGACTGCACGTCCCGGGCAGTACAATCCCTGGCTGGGAGCCAAAAAGAAATAATCGAAAAAGCTACAAAACAAATAAATAAATTACAATAATAACAAAATTTGCAAATATTTACAGTATTTACAAATAACAAAAACATTTACACTAATTACAAAGATCTATGTACAAGCAACTATGCATAAATCATACAATTAAACATAAAAACATTACGAAATACGGGGTACCCATAACAAAAATAACTATCACTAATTACTATGGCCATAGTATGGAGCTAACCTATCATAATGTACAATCTTAGGTTTGGAATTGGGAGACTTACGGATCCGTATTACGACGTCATTCAGTCTGTTGAGGACTGTGTAGGGACCTTCCCAATGCGATTGCAGTTTGGGAGAAATGCCCTTACGACGGCTCGGATTCCACAGCCAAACCTTGTCGTTTTCCTGGAACTTATGTTCGGTCGCTCTTGCGTCGTACCTCTTCTTCATCCTGTCCGTCGAGATGTTAATTCGCTCTCGAGCAAACCTGTGCATCGTTTCCAACCGGGCTTGGAGATCTTGAACGTACTCCTCAGGAGAGGACTGTAGATCCGGAGGACGGCCGAAAAGCAGGTCACTCGGAAGACGGAGATCACGACCGAAGAGCATTTGAGAAGGGGAATAGCCGGTACTCTCGTGGACGGCACTACGGTAAGCAAGCAGGAACAGGGGCAGCTTACGATCCCAGTCTTCTTGGTTCTTGGAAACCATAAGCGATAGGTGGTTCAAGATTGTGCGGTTAAATCTCTCCACCATGCCGTCAGACTGCGGATGTAACGGGGTGGTCTGTGTTTTCTTTATTTCCAATAAGTCGCACAGTCCTTTGAACACAGCCGAAGTGAAGTTCCTGCCTTGGTCGGTATGAATCTGGAGGGGAGTTCCAAATCTAGATACCCAATTCTGCAACAGGACTTCAGCCGTAGTGACAGCCTCTTGGTCTGGAATTGGATATGCTTCAGGCCACTTCGTAAAATAATCCATGACAACTAGAATGTATCTGTTGCCATCTTTAGTCCATGGCAGAGGTCCCAGTATATCAAGGGCAATTCGCTCGAAAGGCGCTCCAACGTTGTATCGCTGCATTCTTCCGCGACAGCGTTCCTTTGGTCCTTTCTTGGCTGCACAGGCATCGCAAGACCGGCACCATTTCTCAACGTCGTTTCTTGCGGAACTCCAAAAGAAGCGCTCTCGAACTTTGTTTAATGTCTTCATATAGCCGAAATGCCCTCCTGTTGGGCTGCTGTGTATTTCTTTCAGGACATCAGGTATTCGGTTTTGAGGAAGCAGCAGCTGCCATCTTTTATTAGTTCCATCGTCGCTTTCCCACAGTCGATATAAGACTCCATTTCGAAGGTGAAGTGAGTCCCAGAGAGCCCAGTACCTTTTAGTCATAGGACTGAAGATGGAAACGTCCTGCCACTTGGGTTTCGTAGCCGATGATTCCTTCAGCTCTATTATTGGCTTAATGTTAGGATCCGCCAACTGGTCTTCTCTAACTTTTTCATGACTCCACGGATCTGGCTCCGATGCTGTTGAAGATGTTACTTGTCGGATGCTAGGATTCGCCAAACCATACTTAGCTTGTGCTCTTGAACAATACCCGCAATGCGCAGGACAAGGCTTCCTAGATAAAGCATCCGCATTTCCATGGGAGGAGCCTTTACGATGTTTTATTTCAAAGTCATATTCCTGGAGTCTTTGAATCCATCTGGCTATCTGTCCTTCAGGATTTTTGAAATTCAATAGCCAAGTTAGGGAAGCATGATCGGTGCGGAGCAAGAATTTTCTGCCATAGAGATAATGATGGAAATGCTCTATGGCTTTTACGATAGCGAGCAATTCTTTCCGAGTGACGCAATAATTCCTTTCCGGTTTTGACAAGCACTTACTCCAATAGGCTATCACTCGCTCTTCACCGTCAATCATCTGGGAAAGGACAGCTCCAACACTTTCGTTGCTTGCATCCGTATCAAGTATGAATTGTTTGTCGATCTGGGGATATGCGAGCACAGGCGTAGATGTTAATGCCGTCTTCAGCTCATTAAAAGATTTTTCGCATTCCTCAGTCCACTCGAATTTCTGTTTATTTTCCGTTAATCTATGCAGAGGTCTTGCGATGTTGGAGAACCCCTTTACAAATCTTCTGTAATAAGTGCAGAGTCCCAGGAAGCTCCGAAGTTGATGAACATCCACAGGGCGTTCCCAGTCCCTGACTGCCAAAACTTTCTCTGGATCCGTACGGACACCTTCGGCGAAGATGATGTGACCCAGATAGGTGACTTCTCTGAGGAACAGCTTGCGTTTAGAAGGACTTAGTTTGAGGTTGGCATCTTTCAATTTTTGGAACACCTTCCTGATGTTTTCTAGATGTTCCTCGAACGTACGGCCAACTATAATGATGTCGTCAAGGTAAACCAGACAGGACTCGTAAGATAGGCCACGAAGCACTGTTTCCATCAAGCGTTCAAATGTTGCAGGGGCGTTATAGAGTCCAAACGGCATAACTTTAAAGTGCCACAGTCCTTGGCCAGTAGTGAACGCAGTTTTCTCTCTATCGTCCGGGTGAATTTCCACTTGCCAGTATCCGCTCTTAAGGTCCAGAGTGGAGAACCATTTGTGTCCTGATAGCGTGTCTAGTGTGTCGTCAATCCTCGGAAGAGGGTAGCTGTCTTTCTTAGTGATATTATTTAGCTTCCGGTAGTCGACACAAAATCTTGTCGAGCCGTCTTTCTT
>KK121329.1:0-32829 GCA_000611955.2 Stegodyphus mimosarum
TGGATGCGAGCACGGTGCATCGGCTATGGCGAACATGGTTGGAACAAGGGAATGTGAGAAGAAAGAGGGGTGCAGGTGCAGCCACAGTGACATCAGCACGCATGAATCGACGCATCCGCCGACAAGCTGTTGTGGTCCCGCAATTCACTTGCACTGCGATTCTGCAGCATGTGCAAGATGCCCTGGATGTTCCCGTGTCGACGAGAACCATCTCCCGTCGATTGGTTGAACGTGGCCTGCACTCACGGCGTCCGTTAAGAAGACTGCCATTGACCCCACAGCATAGACGCCAACGTTTAGAATGGTGCCGGACTGGAGAGATGTGGATGACAGAATGACGAAACGTCATGTTCTCAGATGAGTCACGCTTCTGTTTATCCAGTGACAATCTCCGCATACGTGTGTGGCGTCAACGGGGAGACAGATCTAATCCGGCAGTAACTGTGGAACACCCCACCACGCGACAACGTGGCGCAATGTTTTGGGGCACTATTGCCTACGATTCCAGGTCACCTCTAGTTCGTATTCAGGGCACTATGACGGCCCAACGATACTTGGATAATGTACTGCGGCCGGTGACAATCCTCTACCTTCAGGGGCTGTCTAATGCACAGGATAATGCCCAACCACACAGTGCTCGCATCTGTCAACATGCTCTGCAAGGTATACAGATGCTTCCCTGACCACCGTGCTCTCCTGACCTGTCACCAATCGAACATGTGTGGGATGTGATTGGACGCCGTTTGCAGACTCTGCCCCTGCCTTGTTCAGAAGACGAACTGTGGCAAAAGGTTGAAAGGGAATGGAGAGCCATCCTTCAGGACACCATCCACACGCTTATTGACTCTACATCCTACTGAGCCCCATAAGTGTACTTGCAGGTCTGCTCCCCCTGCATATAAGAACCGAGGAAGAAGCCGTATGTCAACTACTAATGCAGCTACGGAAGCCCACAACATACATTGATGAGCATTTCACCCCACAAGATTACGAAGAAAAACTGACTTCTGTCAACATTCACCCTGCAGAATACGGCGCAGGCGTCAAATTACACATTCCGCCAACAGTTAACCACAGACCCTCCAGTGTCTTAATATACACGGATGGGTCCAAAATAGAAAGTAACGTAGGAAGCGCGATAATAGCTATGCATGACAATACTGTCGTTTCCCAATGGAAGGGTCAGCTGACCACCAACAACAGTGTCTTCCAGGGGGAAGCAGTGGCAATAGCACAGGCCATCCGCTATCTGCTGACGCAGAAAATTACCAAAGCCACAATTAAAACTGATAGTCTTTCAACTATTTATGCCATTGGCAACCCTGAACATCAATCAGCAATAATTAGAGGTATACAGCAGGACCTAAGGGATAACCAACAGCACGACAATCAAATAGCATGGATTAAAGCCCACGCACGAGAGCTTGGAAACAAGGCTGCAGACGCCCTTGCCAAAGAGGCCGCAAATGGGAACGCAGATGAACAAATGCTCATCCAGTGGCCGCACTCACACCTGAAAAGGACCTTACGACTCAAAGCAACCAGCAAATGGCAGGAGGAGTGGGACAACAGCAACACAGGCCGCCGTACTTATTACCACCTTTCATACGTTTCACAAAATCGATGCTGCGGAAATCCGTACCTGACGCGGTATATCACAGGGCATGGTCCCTTTCCTGTCTATTTCGAAAGGTTCATGATCAGCCATACAAATCAGTGCTGCTGCGGAGAGATAGGCTCCCCGGAGCACTACCTCACAGAGTGCCCTCTCACTGAAGGTATGCATGTCAGGCTGCCAACACAGAACCGTCAGGCCTTCTGCAAATTTCTTTTTAAGCAGAGACATTTAGTAAACTGTATTAATAAAATTATGGAGAAGGTTTCAAGCCTCGGGATTGACCTGTGTCACGTCTAAACAACCCCAGTGCTCCGACTTCGATACAAAAGGTATCAGCACAAAGTTATACTACATGCACAGTTATTCCTAAGCGAATTATAGATGCAATATAATAGCATAATGTTCCAAACCGCACAAACTGGGGTGCGGTTCTTTTGACTCAGTGCTAGTATGAATAGTACAGTATGTGCACAAGTCGTAACCGGCAATAAGTTTCACTTAGTAGTATCACGGTATATCACATTGTTTACCTACAGTATTTATCTGTATATATTAGGCATTCCAAAGATTGTACTTCGACTTATGCACACCATACCATGCATCCGCATAGTACCAACTATCAATGTATTCTTTAATTAATGTAATGCAGATTTCCTCATTATGCAAACAAATGTTAATAGTGTTTAACAGTTTCTTATCTCCCTTCTCAATGTGTGAATTGTAAAGTAAATGTTCTATGTAAATTGTAATGTAAATATGTTCTCAATGTGTGAATTGTAATGTAAATATGTTAATATGCCTTTATCCGGAAATAGTTTTTTGGCACTAATTAACAATTATTCTTGTTTCAATAGCATTATAATTAATATTCTCTTGAATTCTGGTGTATAAATATTAATCTCATTTTAGCATTACATGTATGGCAAACTAAAAACTCTTGTTATAAGTGCAATCACTTTACTCTTATTTAGTTGGACGGCACCAAATGTTAACTGTGCTTAATTTCATGTACAAATCCAGCATTAAGTATTATGTATTACGAATTTAAACAGCTGTTATATATAGCACCTATGATTATATAATTATACACATAAATACCGTTTATTAATGTTTGTACGTCATATACTGTATGTCAATGAAATGATCTTCTGAGTACTAGTATCTAGTATAATACATACAGTATAACATAATTCATGTAACCTATATATATATTTTTTTTCAGTTAATTATTATTATATGTATAATTATAACACTATGTACCTAGAAGTGCAACTGCATTAGGTATTTTAAATATTCTCTCTCCTTCTTTAGGCATCTACTCTAAAATATAAGTCTGTAAAACGCAGATGTACAGGATTTACCGGTTTTGCACATCGGTATTTCTGTATATCTGTTTTCTATATTTTTGTATAACATAGGTTACCATCATTTCTCTTTGTTACGCACATAACTGAGTTTCAACTATTATTTCACTCGTTCAATAATTCAAATATGTTGAGTATATCTCTCTCTCACTCAAAATGTATGTCATGCAATAACTATTGCAATTTATGTACTCATTATTATGCTTATGTATATGTATATGTAATTACTTTCCATAGCCTTTACAATAATCCAGATCCACAATGTATTGTATATAGCCATTAACGGTTACATTCTGTTACGTCAAGCTATGTTAAATCGCAAGTCAAAATATTTTATACTCTTTTGAAGATAATAAATTTCATTGGTCATCGAGGTAGCAGTCAGGCCGGGTTCCATATAGCAGGCGCTGGGTTTGAGCTTTTGTAGCCCCCCCCCTTCTCGGCTCTAGACAAAGGTGGACGTGGCGCTATACCAATTAACCACAATGGTAGAGGGATGGTGCCCACGTCCTCCGTCGCATATGTCGCATCCTACTGAGCCGACGCCAGCTATCTCTGTCTTTTTTCCAAATTTCATCACTTTCTGGCCACTCCTTCTTGGTGTTGCATTTTCAATGTCGAGCAGTGTATGTATCTAAGACGTCTCATATATTTTCAATGAGATTTAAGTTCTGTAGCAGGCTTATCGGTCCAATTGTGTTATATGCTCTGATTTCAGATAGATCTGAATTAAACCAGACATACAAATACTTAAAATATTGTCCAAGAAAGTCGCACATGTTGATGCACGATGATATCCTTGTTATCTTCAGCTACTTTAGAATAGCTGTGAAATATATACACGGTATCTATTGACAGCCATTCTGTATTGGGATGATATCCTCTCAAATTAACTTCTCCACTTCCTTGGTGATCCATTTCGGTGATTTAACGTAGTTGTAATGTATTTTGGAGGCTTGTCAAATATTTACCCGTTAAGACGTATTCTCTAAACTAAAATGGGACTCGACAGTAAATTATCACATTGTTGTGGACTTCAAACAAAGTATTCAGTACCAGTCCACATGTGTGATATAATTAAGCAAATGCATATTACGAACAGCTAGCAAATATATGTACAAAGAGAATTATTTTAAATTTACATTCATGAATGTGATAGCAAAAATGATTAATTTTCAAGTAAATTGTTGTATGTTTCTTTTTAATTAATGGCCTGGATTAATTTTATTAGTAGTAATACAGTATCGGGCCACTTTTTTAACTCGCTGGGTAATAAAATTAGCTGCATACACGTTCAAACTTCGAGAAACTAAAACGAATATATATTAATCTATAAGAAAGTCTTTGTTTATTAAACTCATCCTCGCTTATAAACTCGTATTGGCAAATCGCTTATTCCTCAGTGCCAGTATATGCTACTGGTGCCTATCAAAACTGTCAATAGTTACCATTTAGTTATGTAGTGTCTTAACTAAATCGGTATAAATAAAATCAATTCAAAAAATTTAAAGGACGAAATTTCGTTCAGTTTAATTCCACCAACACCCTCTTCTATCAGGAAAAGATGGTTCCCCTCTTCTCCTACCCTGCCAGGCATTATTTGCTAAGCCCTTTTTGTTCGAAAAGGAGCTGAGAGAGACAGAATTCGTTTTATCTTAAGGTTAACAAAAGCAGTTCTCTAAAAGCATTGTAAATGAGTGAGTGTTTCTCAAGATTAAAGGAAAGATAATGTGAGACATGGCGTTTCTTCCTTGAAAGACAACTGATACGGGTGGAAAGGCAACATCTATATCCTATCACATTCAAAATCTTTCTGCTGGGAAGCCCATATTGAGTTCGCAGGGATTCGGAGCCGGCGTCAGAGATTGCATGGAGTGGTAAAAAGCCTATAGTCGGCGCAGGGTGTTCTAAGAAATCTTCATGAAATCCTTCTGTGCATTATCTTAAACTATCCGCCTTTGAATAAAAAAGGAGTGCTTGTTGCAGACTGAAGATGTAAAGGTGGTTTGGTTTGGGTTATAAATAGATTTAAGACTGAATCAAAAGAATAAATTATTAAAAGTATTATAATGGCCTTGGTAAGTGTAGTCAGAGAGAAGCTGCATTTAAAACTGGGAATTACCCAAACAACACTGTGCAATTTACAATTTGCAAAAATGTATAATCGTTGGAGGATTAATAAAAAAATACAAATATCTGGAAACACAGAAGGGATGCAAAATTGAGAGATGTTCTAACTGCTCCTCAAGAATGGTTTCAAGCCATGAGACAACAAACCTTCCTATTTCTAGAGCACAAAAGCTATGGGATTTGCTAAAATGTTACAAGAGAATTCGTATGAACTGGTGGATGGCTCAGAAGATGCAAAGCAAGAAATAACATTTCTCATGAGAAAATACCTGGCTATAAGCTAGAGGCACGTCATCATACGGCTGATAATTGGATAAAAGTCGTTTTAACCGAGTTGCCTCAAGCAATATATGTCATACAAAATTGTTTCAAAGAATATACGCCATACAAAATTTATAATTCACATAAACTTGGACTGTTCTACAGAGCTCTACTAGAACGCAAATTAATATTTGAACATGAAACAGCAGCTGGTTTTGAGAATCTGATAGAAGGAGTTATTAACCTGTTGTTAATAACTTCCATCAATAAGGATGTAATAAATTTGCATTATTACATACATATGCCTTGTTGTTAACATGGCATATGGATGCAATAATTAAGAAGACATCATTTGTTATTGGAAAAAGCAAAAACCTCTATGTTTGAAAGAAATCAAGAATTTCCATCTAACTTACTATGACAACAATAACTCACAAATAACAATCAGTATTTGTTATGCATTTCTTTTGAATGTGACAGCGAACCGAAAAAACGAAAGAACAGTTTTTCTGTTTGTTGACTATTCTATATATCCTTCCGATCTCGCTGTGAAAGATGTTAAAGTAACGTTTCTTCCTGCAAATACAGTTTCTGTCATTCAGTCTTTAGACCAGGTTCTTATGAAAGCTTTCAACGATTATTACAAAAACAGTGTTTTTTTTTTAAATCTCATGTAGACACCACATGACTTCTTTGTACGGCATAATAAATTATACACATTTTTGCTGCACTTCATTTAAACTTATTTCCTCGAATTTCATTGGAGATATATTTCTCATTCAATTAATTCAGTTCTCACTTAGAGGAAAGGCAAAAGTTCATAAAAACTGAAAACATTTTCATTACAAATTGTACAATACAGAAAAACCTAAAACAATGAATACAGATAAAAACAGTTAAATAAACAATTTTTACAGTTAAAATTAGAGTTTCTACGCGAGGAAAAAGGAGAAAATACAGCCAACGGGCAGAAAAACAAAATTTTCGGTATAGAAAAATATAAAGCCAATTTTTGGTCCCACTGGGCAAAAAGACACTGAGATGGTGTACCAATTGACTTAATTCACTGTACCACTAAAAGTTTCAAATGTAAACAAATAGCTGTGAAATTAGATCTAGCGCAGCTTACAAATTTAAATTGCTGATAATTCTACTACTCTTGCATGCAAATTAATTAAAGACATAAAACCTTAAGCAGACCATACGAACAACGTACTAATTCAATCTATTTTAAGGCAAAGAAATGCACAATTTACCAATATAAGAAGAAAACAAAAAGAGTTCACCGAGCGGGGTAAGAGGGTGCGTATATATGTATATATACACGTTTGGTGGGGCCAGTTGCAACAAAAAAAGAAGGGGTACACAAATAGATGTTATATCAGTCCCATATACAAAATTAACGCTCTATGGCTAATCGAGTTTGATTTATACGAGATACATGCATATACGTACGTACATATGTACAGACGTCAAGAAAAAACACCATCTGAATCCACTTTTGATCTATTTTACAATCTGTTTGGGAAAAAGAATCCTTTATTCTGTCCGTACGCACAGATGCTACTAAAAAAAATCATTCAAATGGATTCAGCAGCGGTCAAAATGGATATTTTCTTGAAATATCATACCCGAAATTTTTCGTGGTTACAATACTTCCTTTATTTCGTACAAGGAATTATAAACAATCTTGTTAAAATGCAACCATTTTGTCAGAGATAACTAAATAGGTATCTTTGCCAAAGGCTCTGCTTATCATAATTAAGGCATTCGAAGGAGTCTCTCAAAACAAAGTTAAAAATTTATAATTGCTTTTCGAAAATATGATTTTTATTTAGAAGGAGGCTCAGAGAAATTGCAAACTATAAACAACGTCCCGGATTTTAGTGACGGAAGTTATAAAGATTCATTTTTAGAATATGTTGCAAGTAACGATATATTGAGATAATGTTTGAAAAAATGTATAAGGATATTATAGAAAGTGTTAACAGAATGCAGAAACTGAAACTGGCAGTGAAAGTTATAAGTATTGAAAGTGACACATGCTAACCTCAATCTAATCTAGGAAAGCACCGCAAATTCTAAAAACTCTGAAAGGGAAGGCGGAGATCAGAAAAATGGAAAAATGGAATGGAAAGGCGGTGATCAGAAAAGCTATCAGGTTTTGAACTTGGGAATAAAATTTAAAAACTGTTGGTACATAGTACGGAACAAATGCGGACATATCAATTCTTAATAAAAGAATTGACGATATAATCCCATTTAATCAGGTTCATAAATATAAAATTTTCCCCATAATTTGTTTTTCAAAATTGCTTAAATAGTTTAAATTTAGCAGTAGGTTTATTTAGCAACTTAAGAATATAATTGGAGAACTGTTGGGGAATAAACACGAAACAAATACGAATAGATCAGTTTTTTGAAAAAGTTAAAATTTTCACTAAGTATGTAATCATAAAAAAATTAAACATACATTTAAACTAGGTATATATTTTAATTTTGTCATTAATTTTAGTTAGTAATGTGTGTATTAATTAAAAAATCAATGGTTAGTGATTGTCTTAATAGATAAGTTTAAGGCTGATATCACATTTTGCAATCTCACCTGCTTAATAAGCTTAAACATATTGGAATAGATGGAACTTTAATAAGCAGCGGGTACTGCATTTATATTCTTACAAAATGCCCAGCCGCGGTAAGATCCCCGCAAAGCAAGTTCAAGGTTGCCAGAAAATTTTAAGAAAGTTGGGGTGACAGATTTGGCGCGAAATCGCCCGTTTCACAACATTTGGCGATATGTCATAGACGAGAACATCCTAGAATGAATTCTGACCGCTTTCTCCCAGAATGTTCTAACGCAAGCCAAAAGCTATATAAACTCTGCTTGTACGCGAAGTAGCAATGCATCGTCGAATTTATCATGAGTGCATCGCGAGAGTGTATCATCAGTTTATCGTGAAGAGCATCTGGAGTACGTTGAGGTCAGTAGTAATGTCCTGGGCTTGGAGAGTCGGGAGCCGTAATTTAGTGCTTTGCCGTGAAGTTGTCTTCACCGTTATAGCCTGATAAACTGAAACTGAAATACGTTGCTGAAAGTTTCAGCGTGTTTATCGTAGTTTTTCGACGATTGTAAACGTGTCTTTGAAACTGTCCTGAATAATAAATTAAATTGTATTTTGATTCTTCATCAAGTGTTGTCATCAATCACGCCAGATCCACGAATCCGTAGAACGCAACAATATTTAAAAAAAGAAGAGAAATATCGATTTAAGTGGTTTTCTGCTAATTTGTATATCAGAAAACGTTCATTGCTATTTATTTTTAAAACTCACACATTTGTGCGAGCAAATCTATCTAATTATTTATTAAACAAAAGTCCTGTTTTTGATATTTTTCAGTTTATATCATACATATATAAGTGTAAATATACCCCACTACGAAACGTCTTTGTTTGATTTAAAATTTTTAATGAGCTTGTACATTTTTTGATACAAGCATATAAATTTATGAAAGCTATTAAATCTTTTTCTTCGCCTTTAGTACGAACAGCCGAGCTGGCTGTCTTTGCCTTCGCGTTTGCCAATACCATCAACTGACTGACTCAACAGAAACAAAAATGCCATTTTATTGAAAAATGTAACCAAAAACTAAAAAGTCTATCTCAGCATTTCGAAAAAACTAGCTGTTTAATTTATGAATTGCTAAAATGAAAACTTCTTAATCAATGATCATACAAATGAAAGTCAAAATTATAAAAAGTGTAAGCGTAATCACATGTCAGAAAATTTTGCAAGAGAAATTAAGGAGAGAAACAAAACTAAAGATTTACTTTTTCGATTAGAAGAAATAAAACTAGGATTTGCACAGGAAAAAATAGCATGTTGTACAATGAAACCTTCAGCAGTACTTGTACATTTCAAAAAACTTCTAGAGAATAATTTACACTGTATTCATTAAGATTAATAAAAAAATATTCAATTAAATTTCTGAAATATTTTTCCTTTCTTTATTAATTTTACTTTAATTTTTACATATCAAATTACCTAAATTAAAAAATTTCATATTAAGGTATTACTTGTTACATTTTACATCGTTACTCATTAATGACAGAAATCTCCTGAGCGGAAGGTTTACCTCGATTATCTACAGTGCCCGAATCTGGCGGCCTACTGTATCCCATACATGTTCAACTGGCGAAAGGTCTGGTGATCTTGCTGGCCAAGGAAGAGCTCGGAGATATGCGACATGCACTAAAATGCGAGCTATATGGGATCTAGCAATATCATGTTGGAAAATGGTGTACTATAAAGTGTTAATGCAAACGGCCGCAGGACGTCATCAGAATATTTTTGAGATGTTAACTTTGCATGCTGGATGACTAGAATTGATCTGTTCTCGTAAGACATAGCACCCCAAACGATCAAAGTAGGGCGTGTGTATCTCTGTGAAACAAAGGCTGATTGAGACCGCTGGCCCTGGCCCCTCCACACACAGACCCGATGGTCATTTGCTCCACGACTGAAGCGGGAATCATCGCTGAACACAATGCAATGACAATCGGCCATGATTATAGCTACGACGTCACTCCAGACGGCATCTTAAAGACCGCTCTTTGCTCTTCTCCTCAGCCAAGCGCCATGAGATGATGGAAGGTGCCACAGGGGTATGTAGCGGCGCCGAACAAGAACACGCAACTCAGAAAAATAAATCGGAGAAAGAACAAGCAACCGAAGAAACCCCTCAATTGAAATACGACGACGGACCTTGGATCTCCCACAGGAAAACTGCCAAAAGCCCGAGAAAAGAAACACCCATGGAATTAAGCGACTAAAATCGTTTTGAGAAATTAGACTCAGAAGAACCAGATGGAAATGCTGAAGAAAGCGGAGCTTCTGGCGAGGATACACCCCCACCGATTGTATTCCAACAGAGAAGTGTTAATTGGATGACGATAGATGAACGTCTACGCAAAGCCTGTAAAGAAGAGTTTGAAGCTAACGTAAAATCTGCAGCGATATATGTCATCGTAAAAACAATTGATGACTACCGAAAAGCCGCAAGAATACTTCAAGAAACGCAGAAACCTTTCCATACCTTCCAAGTACAGAGTGAAAAGCCGCTGAAAGTAATAATAAAAGACCTTCCAGACACGATAAAAGAAGAAGTCATTTTCAAAGACCTGGAGAGAAGACAATTCCCTATTCTAAAGGTCAAGCAATTTCGCAGAGCAAAATCCAAGAATTTTGAAAAACTCTCCATCTACCTGCTTGAGCTGAGAAAGAACAAAGCTGGCAATGCAATTTATAACCTGAACAATATGTTCAGCTTCAACGTTAGGATAGAAAAGTACAACCCCAAGAAGAGGCCCGTGCAGTGCTACAGATGCCAGGAGTGGGGACACTCCCAGCATCTGTGCATAAATCCCGAGAGGTGCTGTAAATGTGGCAAATATCATTGCAGCAACGAATGTCCATTACAAGAAGAGAAGCCAACCTGTATTTACTGTCAGCAATATCACGTGAGCAGCTATCGAGGATATAGCTTCTACAGAAAAAGATTTGAAAAGAAAATAGAAAAGAAACCAGCTTTCATGCCCGAAGAATTCAAGCCCAAGGAAGACTTCCCCCGACTTCCCAGTAGCAACCGTGCAGAAGATAGAAGTAATAATAAATCTATCCCAAACGAAAAAGCTAAGAAAACTATTCAACCCTCCCCAGATGAATTCAGAGAAGCCATAAACTGGCTACAAGACGAAAAAATCAACCACTTTATACGTAGCATGATTGAACACATTGAAAACATACGTGCAGCCAAAACTTTCACAGCGAAGCTTTCAGCCGGTTTTAAAGCAGCAATGATGTTTTTAAAATTTGCAGAAGTTGAAAATTAAGTTAATACAACTTATCAGAAGGACTTTACAGAATTCCAGCCACTAATTTTACTTTCTTCATTTCACAGGTCTTCCTGTTCAACCAGTCGAACACGGGGTCAGTACTTGTGTGGGTGACCACCCACGTGACTGGCCTCGACGAATCATCTCTCTAAGAAATTTCACAGCTAGAGCGGCCAACGAGGATTTACCAGATGCTCTCCTAACATTCTACAATTTTCTAACATTATACTAATGTACAAGTTTAGCTTCGCCTGTAACGGCGCGGTGTTTTTCACCTTATTCTACATTTACCACCCAACGCTATAGGGCTTTTCTTCAAAAACGACGGTTAAAGCAGCAGGGGCTGCTAAATGCCGCCTAAACCATACAATTGATTTGATTTGATTTTGTTGTCAACACCTTTGCGCAGCCGTGTTCTTACGGTGCAGATAGGATCATCCGCTTCACGCAGCCTTACTATGCGATCACGTTCGAAGTCGTCTATTTGTCTATAAAACCTTCAATACCGTCATAATGGTGTTATTTGTTGTGTCTTCAGGGAACTGCAACCAAAAAGAAAATCATCCTCAACTGTTATCTGTTTTATACAGTTCTAGTTGCGCAATAGCAATGCGCGCTCTGACCGAAGTTAACATTCACTGGCCTTGAAAATTAACCATTTGCATACTTGATATGAAGGAAATTGTATACAAAATTTCGAAATAAGATTATTTTTTTAAGGATGCCTTTTTTCCTCCCAGAAGAGTATATATTGAATAATCTTGCTTTTTAGATATATCTGTCAGGAAACAGGCGAGATCCACAGAAAGAGCAATTATTAAACGAATGGCTAGAGTTCCATTCTAGATACGTTTCACACTTGAAAAACACCTAATAGAATTAAATTATCAGAAGAATTTTAAATGGATCACGTTTTGAAAATACTGTAGAATGTAAACACTTGGAGGAATACTTATTTTCAAAATGAAAATACTTTGGCCAAGAATGATTGTATGAAAACAAATTATGCAATGAATGAATTAAAAATGCATGAAATACGCAAAGAATTCTAAAAATGTCCGATTCTAATATTGAAACTGAGCAAGAATGGCTTCGGAATAAACATTTAAAATACGTTAAAGAATATAGAGAATTCAATATCATGTAATAATTACGGAAGATGTCTTTGAAAGGAAAAGCGTTTAATTTTGATAAATAGTTTCAGGAGTATTCTAAATCCAGTAACGATTACAACACTGTAGGGCCAAAGTTTACATTTTTCACCTCATAGTTGTTATAGATCGTTAAGATCTTGCTATGAAGCATTTTTGGTCTTTTGCCCAACGCACATTCTTTACATTGCTTATTTTCACCTCCATTCACTAAATTATTCCGATCCCAAATATTCAACTTTATTTGCTTCTGCAAATTTTATTCGTTGGGTAGATTAAACTAGTAACTCACATTTACGGATTATGATTCTCTTGACCTTGAGTACTGATCTCGTTAAATTTTAAAAAATAATAAGGGTAGCGTGCATTGAAATTACAGCCCGAGGAAAGATACAGCAGATATTCTGGATGGAAGCCAAGAAAGAAAAGAAAACCGGACTGCTAATACCAATGATGTTATCAGGAAAAGCAAGTTTCGGCAGTTTGCATGACTGAGTAACTGTCACGAGTTGCATTTTGCGTAAACACATTTTTCACTGGAAACAAGTTAGCGCGGACCTTCCCCTAACTTTCACGAACATGGTCATCGAAGAAATCCCGGAAATTATCGATTTGTAAATAATACGAATTTTTGTTCTTAATCACGCAACCGATGAATCAAGAGTGTACAAAATATCAAAATATGCACTTTTGCCTGTGAGTAATTGTAAAATTCGTAAATATGTAGGCGCTTTAATAGGTGTCTTTGCTACGCGATTATTACTATTATTTTGGGGGAGGGGCATTTTCCAATACGCGATTAATTTCTTTATCCACGTAATGCAAGTAAAATATTTAATTTTTATTTTCTTAACTCTAATTTTCTTCAAAAATAGTTACATGGCAGTTGCATAACATTTGACACTTCAGTTGCCCTCATGTGGCTATTTATCTAATGTGCCTATAACGATTAATTTTTTTTAAATGCACAGACACATTCCCCATTCAAAATTATGTCATGTAAATTACTGGTTAATATTTACATAAGTGCTTTCTGTTTGGAAAATAAACTTTTTTTTGAAGTTTAATAAATTATCAAATACATTTTTTATTTTTTTTTTGACATTTTCACGAATATTTTCATTGAGCTTAAAAGAAATGATTGCTGAGATCCCCAAGAAAAGGTTCTTGTCTAACTTCAGTTTGAAGACTGTTATCTATCCCAGCCATTTCGGAACTATTTTGATTGTATCTTTTAAGACGAAAATAACTATAAGATATATCCCATATAATATAATATAATGTAAAATAATTTAATACATGCGCTTTAAAACCGATGCAGTAATGATGTTGAGCTCCTCATACGCTATTAAAACTAGACACAGCGACTAGTGAAAGAACCTCGAACTCACGTTATACATATTAGCGAGTGATCATGAGAGCCTACCACTTTGTCATATCCCAAGTGTCATTTCGCGTACTTCTGGGATACGATTATCCCACTTCGAACACCACTGATCTAACCCAATATAATGTTGCGTTATACGGGTTCGTGGATTTGAGAGTATCCGATGAAAACACGATGCAGAACAGTAAAAAGCACAATTTATTTACAAGAATCACTATTTACAGCACAGTTCCAAAATTACCTTTAAAAGCGTCGAAAATCTACAATAAATACGCTGAAACAATCAGCAACACAGCTTCAGGCTGTAACTGTAAAGGTAGCTTCACGGCAACACTAAACCGTGGAACAACCACCAATACACTGTCAAGCTATACTGTAAAGGTAGCTTCACGGCAAAGCACTATCTCGATCGCTTTCCGTTCACAAAATTCTCGCGTAGCTTAGCAATCACAGTCAGCAGCTATTCTCGCAATTCTCACAATTAATCACACTTAATCACACTGCTTCACAATGCCGGCTCTCAGAAACGAAGGGGTTTATATAGCTTTTCTTTAGGTTCCACACGTTTCGAGAAATATCTCGACAGGAAGTTATTCTAGAAGCTTCCCGATAGAAATATCTCGACAGGAAGTTATTCTAGAAGCTTCCCGATTGGACCATGGGATATCGCCAATTTGGTCGCCAAATGGGCGATAAAGTCGCCAATCCGGCAACCCTACCATTTACTATTTTATGGCAACCCTAGTGCTATGCCGGAAAGCTTACATACAGGCGCAACCGCCGAATTTTTCGCAACAATAATAAGATCTCTGCCGTTGGCCCAGGAGACTTAAGAAGAAAAAATGTTCGTATTCGTATTATACCTGGTAAATACCGAAATCCTGGGTATCTTGTTCTTTTAACAGAAATTGAATTCCGATCGAATTACTAGTGTTCAGAGGCCTTACTTACTCTATCACTGGTGTGGATTTATCAGTAGCAAGTAAGCTGCCTAAAATTCAAATATCAAAGTAAGGTTAAAGAATTAACTATATACATGGGGTGAAATATCTTCCAGAAGTCATGCGATGCTTTTAGTTTTCATAATTAGTGTCAAAAATTTTAAAAGCTTTAAATGAAAATAATAATGTATGGTTTTCTTTGAACTATTGTTGCATTCTACGGGTTCGTGGATCTGGAGTGATTGAGGACAACATTTAATGAAAAATCAAAATTTATCCATCAGTATTACACAGGGCAGTTTCAGAAATTCGTTACAGTCGTCAGAAAACTACAACAAACACGCTGAAACAATCAGCGACACAGTTTTCAGTTTATCGTGCTGTAACGAAGAAGACAGCTTCACGGCAGAGCACTAAAGTACAGCTACCGAACAGCTACGTCGATCGCTCTCGTGCTGATCTTCGAACTCAAGCCACTACTACTGAACTCAACATACTCTCGATACTCCCTCTACTCAGCGTACATGCATGATATATATATAGAGAGAGAGCTTTTAACTTTCCTTCGAGAACATTCTCGGAAAAACTGGTAACCATTCGTTTTAGAATATTCTAGCTCCGTCTATGGCATACCGCCAAATTTCTCGCCAAATGGGCGATTTCGCTCCAAATCTCGCAACCCTACTTTTCCTTGCCACTTTCTGACAACCCTAATATCGGATTGCGGGGAAGCTATCTTACCGAAGCTGAGCATTTCGTAACAATATGTATTTGCTTAGTCTAAAAGAAGATGAAGTAAATAAAATTGCATTATTAAAATGATTCGCATTCGTATTACACATGCTAAATATCGAAATCCTATACATCCTGCTCGTTTATTAGGTCTGGTTTATTAGGTTTATTTATCTGGGTCGAATGGCTAGTGGCATCACCTACTCTGCCAGTGTGGTTTTATCAGTATGAAGTAGACTACTAAAAATACAAATAGCGAAGCAAAGCTAAAGAATTTGCATCACATACTACATACAATGTTTCACAAAAGTCATCAGATATTTTCAGTTTCAAAAATTAATGTCAAAAATTTTAAATGCGTAAAATTGAAATAATAAAGTACGGTTACCTTTGATATATGCATTTACTGAATCTACCTTTTATACTAATTTTAGATTCCGTTTAAGTCATTCAAGCGATTTTGACACATAATGTCGTGGAACCAAAAATTATTGAATCTTGCAGAACTCTATCTTCTAGTCTCAAAAGGGATACCTCGGCATTGAGGTGAGGACCGGATAATCCAACTTCATGTTGTCTTACAGTTGATCCGGGTTCATGTTTGTATTTACTGGTAATGAATGGTCTGATAAATAGTTAAAAAAGGAACTGAAATTTCGCAATCAAATAACAGTGGGGTACCTTTCACATCAATGAAAAGGACAGTAAAAAAGAGGAAAAAATTTGAAGTCAACTTACTTGAAGAAATTAAGAATTAAGAAGTGGAAAGATTCGATTTCTAATACCCCAAATTCTCCCAGATCCATCGCAGTTGCGGTTTTCGAGACAGGACATGATTGTTTCTCTAAACATCTACGCCGCATTGGTCTATACGACAGTCCCTTGTGAAATTTTTGTAAGCAGATTTTTCCTCATTGAAAGAAGAAAACCTATACATTCGATACTGGCGGGCTAGAGAATTGATGCAGCTGACATCCTTAGACTAATTATCATTATTATTAATACTTAACATAGTCATTTGTTATTCCATCTCCCAGTTTTGATGTAGTTATTGTAATGAAGTTTTAATTACCGTTTTTCGTTTTGTATTTCTATTTCTTTTTTCATACTCCAATCTCATGAAGACCAATGATGTATAGTTGAGTGCCTTCGCAATAAAAAAATTGAACTAAATATTTCCAAGGAAACAAAACTGTGCTTAAATCCATATCATATCTTTAGGGGGAGGAAATTGTGTTACAGAAGTCTTACACATTTTAAGGTCATTACTAAGAGCACAAATAAAATCATTTAAAATGAACAAAGTATGTAAAATCATGATACTATTTGATAACGATGTAGTATCTAAAATATAGCCCGTTTGAAATCTTCAACAGCGTTTTCTTAGAAATTGCGTACTTAAATTAAAATGCTGTTAAAGTAAGTACAGTTGATGTTAATCTCCGAAGTAACTGATCTCAATAAATGCAAGGTGATGCTTAAATTTAGATTCCTTTCTTGTTGTTATTGTGTAAAATATTCTGCCGGCAGAGTAATAGTAAGTGTGAAATACTTTACTACTGTTTATATTAAATAAAATACTCCCCTCTTATGCAACAACATTTATTAATTGTAGGAAGTCTTACATCGGAGTAAGGTCTTGTGTCATAGAGACGCAGAATACAATTGCTTTCTTTCTAGCGTAGCCAAATCTATATATATGATCTATTTTTAAAAAATAAATGCATGAGTTGTCAAGCTAAGAAGCATATCGTTGTTGACAACCTTGAAATAAATTTCTTTAGTTACTTTGTTTTTCCCAGATGCATAACTTTCAAGCATAACATTGAACACGACATCTCTCTAACGAGAGCGTAATATACACTACGCATGTTATTATAGTGTTATATCGGGTTAACAAGAAAGTAATTTCGATTTTTTAGTGGGAATTATAACTCAATTTTTTCTATACAAAACAGAAACTTTAATCTGTCAAATACCTTCCATTCTGTTCGATGACCTTTTGCCATCTTTCTGGTAACTTCATGATTTGGCGCTCATAGAACTTCTAGTCTTTATTATCAAAAACCTCAACCACGTACGATTTGAAGTTGTGGGGTTTTACTTATTTAATTCAGTGCTGAATCCTTGAACCCCGCAAACACTAATAAGCGAATGATCACTTAAGTGTGTAAATACAGACGTAAGACTTACGAAGGATTAACTACCCTTTATTTCTCACAATAAATATGATACAATCAACTCCTAACTCGGAATGTACAGCAAAGCCTCCACTTGGGCTTGAACTTAAATCAATATGAAATTAAACTTAACTAAGCTTAACTAAAGCTAACTGAAAGATACAGCCGAAGCTATCAAGATTCTAAGTAGTTGGTCCCTAAATCTTAATTAAGTCGGCGAAGCCAAACAATGGCCTAAAGTACGGCCGAGCGTAGCAATAGCTTAGAGAGACGCAGCCAAAAGGCAAGCGCGTGCTAGTCAGAAACTCAGACTCTCTCTCGAAGTCGATGAAATATCGACTTAAATACTACTCTTTACTCATTTGCATTAACCGCGTTTCTGAAATTGCATTCTGGTAGGATATTGTAAGCTGAAACTAGAAGTGATAGGAAAGATGCATAAACTTAAAATAACTGTTAATAAAATTAGGATAAACCTTACAAAGTCAACGTTATTACTGAAGGTCGGGGCTATATGGAAGTTTCAAGAACACTCACCAACCAAGCTCCAGTAATTTCGTACGTGTTGCGTAAGATGTGTGAGGCATCGCATTGTCCTGGTGGAACACGATTCCTTTGCGATTTGCCAATTGTGGCTTTTTCTCTTTGATTGCTTTCTCCAATTTTACAAGTTGTTGACAGAAAATATCTGAGTTGATAGTTTAATTGCTTCGACCAAGGACCAAGGCGATGGCTTACGGAGTACCTTTGCTAATAAAAGCAATTACCTCCACATCATCGTTAAGAAAATTTGAAATAATTCAGAGTAAGCAGTATCTAAAGGTATGAAAGAGAACTAAGTAGATTTAAATGCCCAGAGATGAATAAGAAGTCCACTTAAATGGAGAGGAAAATCCTTTCATACAGCGCTTTACCTGAGCGAGGAATCGCGTAGCGGCAATTACGTGTTGCTCAAAAATACACAAAACCTTTGTAATCCATCTGGCAGTACGATCTTTTCCCCGATGTAATGTAGCTTTCGATATGATTTTGTAGAGTCATTAGGTTATTTCGGAAGCAGGAGTGATGAAAAAATGAGCAACGCCTTCGCCGGGAGTCGAACCACGGACCTCTCGGTTACGCCTCGAGCATGCAGACCACTACACCACGAAGGCATGCGAAGAATGCGGGAGAAATGCCTTATAATTTGTGCTGATTTATCATGCTTGGAACAAGATCTTTTTCGGTTAGTGTTCTCACAGACGATCCACTTTTCATCACCAGTGATAATTCGTTTAAAAAAAGGGAGGATTACATTATGTTTAAAATGTGTATCACAAATATTGATTCGTTGTGTTGAGTAAATTTCTTCCACTTCACGAAATACCGAGCTTCTTAACGATTTCAGGGCATCTTATGTGATTTTCAATTGTTGTGTGGGATAAATTTAACCTTTTTACAATCTCTCGAGTAGTTATGTGACGTTTCGATTCCGTTATGGCTTTAATTTTGTCACCATCAGCTTCAGAAGATCGGCCAGAACGTTGATCATCTTCAAATGAAAAATCTCCAGAAAGAAATTTTTTAAACCAATTCTGATATGTGCATTCTGTTCAACAATTAATATCATAAACTTTAAGTATCTCTTTGTGAGCCTCTGTTTCATTCTTGTTTTGTGCAGAGCGAAATAACTTTCTTGCCAATCCAGTAAAATTAATGCTTTATATTCAGGCATGCTCATGAGATTCATGGAAAAGTTAAATATCTCAGTTTACTAAGCGGCCTACTGGATAAATAATAATGCAGAGGTTATTTACATATTTTTAGACCTATTTATTTATTTAATTAATTTTCTTTATTATAAGAAAATCAAAACCATTTCAAAAGAATTTTTTGTAGATAATCTACTAAATTGAACCTTAACTCTCGTAAATTGTTTTTAAATGCAATGCTTGACGTTTATTCTCTGACACTTGCGTTTTTCAAATTTATTCGCAAATATCAGCTACAAAATATTAGCAAAATTACTATAGTTTTCTTTCAGATATTCTACTGATCATCTAACTTAAAACCTGCTTATTTTGAAAGAAGTTACTGAAAATGTTTTTAGTAAAAAATAATTTATTGAGAAAGTTCTGAAAATGAACTCGCATAAGCATGCGGACACTTTGAATAAACAGTTTATAATAAAAAAAAACTTGAAAACAATGGAACACTCTATATTTTGTTGGCTATTCTTTAGTTAAAATTACCCTTTTCATACCCTTGTCAGGTGCTGAACTAAATTTTTCGTGTAAGAATGTTCCATTCCTGCATAAAAATTGCTTTTAATATAGCTTTCTGAGAAATATCGTGTTTCTTTTTTCTTTTATTGAACTCACTTCATACTTGTTCCAAAAGACCTAAGTCCAATGAATATAGATTTGGATTTATTATACTATGGCAAAGCATATGGGGCCTATCTGCTTCCTATAGAATATGGAGAAGTTTTGATAACGTCCAGACAGTTGTATAATAACCGCAAATGAGCATTCCAAATTATCTTGCAGATGCTTTCAAGTTTTTATTAAGAACATTTATTGTTACTAATTTCGTATATAGATAGGCAGTTTTAGCGGAATTATATGCAAAATTGTTGTATTTCTTTTGTATAATGTAACATGAAATTCTAAAGGAGCAAAGCTTGTCGCCAAGCTGTCAACGGTTTTGCCGACTAATTTTTGTCACCAAATTTAGCGATTACTAAAAGTCGGCAAATTGGGTAACATCTTGGTCCGATCCCTGTATCACCGTAAGAGGTACAATAATTAAATAAATACATTGATTTCCTGTGTAACTGTAACTGTATTTGGAACTGTATTTCGAGAAGCAGAAAGTACTAGAAATATCTCGACGGCCAGGTGAAAAACTATATAAGGCCAGAGAGAGCATCTGCCTTGAGAGTTGTTGTTGTAAGCTGTTAGTCCTTAGCTGCTTCAAAGTACTGAAAGCGTCTCCTTGTAGATGCGCGTTGCTTGTGTTGTGTTGAATGTTATTAGTAGCTTGGAGATTACTTACTGAATGTACTCTGCGATACTGTGTACACCCGCACGATTATTTCTGTGCAAAATTCCAGATCTCTGAAGTGTTTCTTTTAATAAAATGAATTTTAACAAACTGTCATCGGACTTGTGTGCATTCAGTCTAATGCGGAACCGTACGCACGTAATAGTATATATTTTTACTTATCTATATTTTCTCGATAAACACTAATTTTTTTATTCCAAAGATATTGAGACATATATAAACCATTATGCCTACCCTCTTGCACAACAGGCAATACTTGCTTCGAATTCTCTTATTCATTCGGCTTTCGCAGATATTAATTCGTCTAACGAACCCAAGAGTACTAATTTTTTATAGTCCTGCAAATATAATATTATACCAATAGGATAAAATTTTGCGAATAACAGTTTTTCCTTACTTCTTGTTTACGAAACAGTTCCTTCTTGATGACTGCCCTTTGCGTCCTTATGCCCTAAGCGACTCTTTTAAAAACTTCAGGGTTAACTTTTATTGAAAACTAATCTTCTAAATCTTTTGAACTTTTTACAGTACTAGTAATTGGATCTTGTTAGGTTTTTCATAAAATAAATCTGCGACTCTTTGGTTCTAATTTGGGATATGGTCCAGACTTCAATGCATTTTTAAAATGCAATTTTTTCATTGCATCAGACATAGTTAAACACATTATATCAAGAGTGTTTTGGATATTTTGAATATTTTTACAGTAGTTAAAAATTTGAATTATAAATTTCTAACAGAATTGGTCGTTAATTTGTAGCGTCTTTCCATGCCCACTTTAGATATGGAACAGTTATTATATTTTGCTAAACAAGTAATAATTTAAATGTACAGACGATAATTCTAGTGATGCATTTACATTTATAACAACAATAAAAATAAAGGAAACATGGTCAGCCAAAATATTTTAACAAAAATTTCGAGTGTCCGAATCATTATGTGAGTTACTAATTACCTTTTTTGAACTTATTATTTTATTACAAGGAATATTTTGATAATGATAGTTTTACAACAACCAACTTACATAAAGAAAAAGTAATATTAGAAAAAAAAAATAGAAGTCCATGTTTCAATATTTAGTTCAAGATTTACGCAAATAAATTTCAAAAATACAAGCCTCCTAAAACTAATGTGAGCCACTGTATCGTCTGCTTTAAATATGGCAAAAATAAATAAATTTTGAATCGGAAACTTATTTTATGCGTCTCCCAAAGTGTCCGCCGAAAACATCATGGGAAAAGCATCGCGGACGAAAATGCCGCGGAGAAAACAACGCTAGGCGAAAGCGTCGTAGTACAAAACATCGTGGGAGAAAAGAAAGTGAAGAGAAAACATCGCTAAAACATCATGGTCGAAGATAAACCGATTCAAAAACTTCGCAGTTTAAAAACATCGTCGTCGAAAATGTCGCGGTAAAAAATAAAGTACCTACAAATCATCGCATGACAATAAAATCGCACATATGCGTTTTTCAGATTTTAAAAGCTTGAAGCGCATTTTAGAATAATGATGTGAGAACGCAAGAAGGAAAGAGGGATATTTTTACTTCTATATTTCATACCTTTGAATTAACCAAAGAATTTTTGCTGAAAAAGTAAGAAGGAAAACTTATGCATTTACAGTTGAAAATAAGCAGAAAATTAATGCAGCTTTATAGCACTTAATTTTGTGTTTACTGAGTTAATTAACAAAGGTTATCAATAAATTAATCTTTTTTTAAGTTTTACTAATAATTTTGAAAAGAAATGAAAAATGCAGTTTAAAAATATAAATAAAATAATGAAACTTACAATCTGAAAGTGTTTAGAAAAAGGAAGATAAATAACTGCATGAGGTTACCTCTATACAAAATGCTTAATTAATTATCCAATTATTTTCTTTCATATTTGTTAATCTGTTATTGTTTTAGTGAAAATTATATCTTGTTTTGTTTCCATTTAAAGTGTCATTAACATTTTCACCTTCTTTCCCCCTTTCCTTCTTCCGCTCTAAAATCATTATGAGAAATTGCATTTACAACTTTTAAAACCTGAAAAGCGCATATGTGCGATGTTATCGTCATGCAATGATTTGTGGGCACTTTATTTTTTACCATGATATTTTTTTCGACGAAGCTTTTAAACTGTGAAAATTTTGAACCGCTTTATTTTCGACCACGATACTTTGTATTACGAAGTTTTAGAACTGTGATGTTTTCTCTTTGCTTTCTTATCTCCCATGATGTTTTGTACCACGAAGTTTTCTCCTTGCGTTGTTTTCTCCCCGACGTTTTTTCCGCGATGTTTTCAGCTGTAACCTCTTCCAAAGGGAAATTATACCGTAATAACAAATATTGTAAAATCATACAATTTATATTTCTAAATAGAAAATAATAATATTAGTTGTCATATGAATAAAATTGCCAATTAACTTTTCTCACATAGAACTGGCAATAAAAGAATGTCCAGTAAAAAGTATATAACTTTTAACAATAATTTCAAAAGCTTCTGATTTGAAAAGAAAAGCAATGTTAAATGAAAGCCTTAAATTTAAAAAGCATAATTTTCATCATCATTTACCTAGGCATGTTACCAAACGCGTAGTTAAAAAGTGTTTTAAACTCATAGAATTTAAATTTCTAAACTGAATATAAGTAAATATTGGTCATAATAAAGAAAAAAATCTGATGTGTGCACCATATGACAATTTTGCACGGAACATTAAATTATACTCTTTTTTTGTATTTCATTTAAACTTATTTCCTCGAATTTCATTAGAGATATATTTCTTATTGAATTAATTCAGTTCTCACTTCGCGGCAAGGCAAAAGTACATAAAATCTCAAAATATATTTATTAAAAATTGAAAAACATAGAAAAATATAACACCTAATAGAGTTAAAACAATTTTTAAAAAAATTTTACAGTTAAAATTGGAGTTTCTACGCAAAAACAAGCAATTCGGACAGAGGGCAAAAAGGCTGATTTTTCGGTGCACAAAACCGAACGTTTACTTTTGGCTCCACTCGGCAAAAAGAAACTGAAGGTGCGGAAACTAACGTAATTTACTATCCTGCTAAGTTTCAAATGTAAACAAATATGGCTGCTATGGTAATATGGTTGCTATGCTTAAGCTTAGTCGCACTTAATTTTAAATTTAAAATTGTTGATTTTAAATTGTTGATAATTTTAAATTGTTGATAATTCTACAACTATTGTATGCAGATTAACTAAAGGCTTTAAACCTTAACCGACAGATAAGAACAACATAATTTAATCATTTTTAAAGCAGGAAATGCACAATTTACCAACATATAAGAATGAAAAAAAAAACTGAGCTTTTGGAGCCGAGAGCACTTTTGACTATTTTTAATAATTTTGTTGCATTTATGTATAATTTTTGTGCTCTTTGAGAGCGAAAACACGTGGGGAAAAGAAATGAATTTTATAATTTTTTTAATTAAATTACGTTTGTAAAGAAAGTTGGATTACTTTAAGGAAGTTTTAAGTCTCAGTGAATTCATTTGAACGAAACATGTTTTTCGTTACTCGTAAATCAACTTGGCGATTTTTGCGTTTTTTATAATTTTTTCTCTTTTGAAATGAAATTTTTGTGTCCAGTTGGGTATTTCTCTTTAACTTGCATTTTTCCAGCTTAATATGTTACACGGAGAGAATGGGTTTGGACTTTAAATATTGAATGCGGCATTTTCGTTTTCGTTTCCGATTTTTGAGATTTTGAGTTATATATACGTACACACGTCATGGAAAAATCTCTTCTAAATCCCTTTTAAAACCTTTTTGCAATCCGTTTTGGGAGAAAGAATCCTTTATTCTGTCTTACATACATATGTAACGCAAACGCATCGTTAAATTGCATTCGATAGCGGCCAAAATGGATATTTTACTTGAAAGATTATAACCAAAAATTCTCGCAATTACAGTACTTTCTTTACTTCGTACAAAGAAGTAAAGAGCTACCAAACACATGTTTTTACTCATAGAGGTAAAAGAAAATGTCTTAGAATGTTTGCTTAAAGTATAATCAACATCTAGGGGCGGATTAATACAACTTGATCTAAAAAAATTATGTTTGTTTATCGCGGAATGATCGAAAAGTTACTATCACAGACCATTACAACATAGCAAAATTTCTATAATACATGCAAATAGAAGAACATCGTGCGTGATAAAGCAGCAGTGATAGTAAGATTAAGTTGCAATACACGGAAATTATTTTTACTTATAACAGTAGGAGATTTAATCGTAGATAGTTTGCAACATATAAATACTGTTAAGTCATCCGTTAAAATAATTCTGAATCGAAAAATAACGTGTATAGCTATTAATTTGTTTCTCATTAGACAAAACATTGTATTTTTTTGTGTGTATGTGTGTTGTTTTGAAATGTGAAATATTTTGAATCCTGATTTAATTTACATAATGAACATAATCCCTCAACTAAACTGCTAAAAATATACGCAAATTGTTATTAGTAACTGTTAATCAATTATAATACGGGTTATTCCCCTTTTCTGTGCTCTTTTTTAACTCTGACGGATCACCTGTATGTTTGAGTTAAACATAGACTTGGTATTATACTGGTTAATCACGAGTCTATTGTACATACATTAAAAATATTTCAAACGTAAAGTTTCTAGTTTAAAAAGAAATAGAACTACAGACCCAGAGAAATTATTTAGCGAATACAAATGGATATAGTGTTACTTTTGAGGGAGTGAATTTATTTAAAAGACTGTAATGTAAAAGTATCGAAATCTTGTAAAATATTTGACAAAAATCTATAAACTTAATTTTAAGAATTCACAGAAAGTTTACGCTAAGAATTTTCTATTGTAGTTGGTTTCTCGTGTAACGTAAATTTAATAAATTAAAAGTTAACTAAATCAGATTAAATTAATATTTTAACCCTTGATTTAAAGAAGGAATTTCATTTCTGTACCTCAGAATTGTTAAATTTCATTGAGATAAGTATACCAATCATACATCTACATCTATAACTAAATGTTTTTGAAAAATGATAAAAAAAAAGACATCTATTAAATCTAATATACATATTTTTTATTGTTTTTGTTCATATTTCTCCAACCTTCTTCTGGCGTTTTATTAATGGACTATTATGCCTTTGGAATGATAAAAAGAGAGGCATCTGTAAACGCAAACTTGAAACACTAAATTAGTTCTAGCCAGAAATGGAGGAATGACGGAGCAAAGTATCACCGCTAATAGTAAAAAAAAAATTGTTTTATTCTTGGAAATGAAAGATGAAGATTGAGAGTCTAGAAAAAAGGATTATCAGAGAAACTAATTAAGAAATGCGTTAATTCTAATTTAAAATATTAATTACGAGTCAACAAACCCTTGAACAGTCTCCGTATTTAAATTTATTTTATAATCCCAAAGTGACAATTGCTCAGTAGGGCCGTTAATTTCGGTTTGGCATTTTGCGTCATCCACTATAAAACGGCGTTTCAATTTAAAAATTGTTATTACTAAATATTAGAGCCCTGCATTATATTTACAAGGATTAAATAATGATAAATCTGCATGAATGTATGTATGTTTTCGCACTGAAAAAACAACGGTACCTATAGACATCAAATTTTGAATCACGTAGTCCTCCACTTGAATATGGGCATCTAGAAGCCCAAATTTGGAATTTGTTTTATTATCTATTTCATATTTTGTAAAACTTTCATATTTTTGATTAACAAATTCAACGATTTCAAAGCATTCCATTAACATTAACATCGTGTGCATCTTCAAGTATGGATATTTTATGCGCGAGGTTTCTTTGCATAGATTACTGGTATTATGTTGGTAGCGTAGCAACGCAAAGACGTTACAATGTTTAACGGTATTTCTACGTCGAATGACTTTGAATGTCTGTATCACTTTTCAAACACCATTTTGTATCCCCCGTGTGCGTAGTATAAAATCTGAAAGCTTTCAATTTTTTTTTTAAAATTTATTTATTGAAATCATAATGAAATCATCGAAAGCAAAAGTAAACATGCTGTTAGCGTGTCAGCATTATATTGAGGCTGCGGACTATTCAAGGAAAAAGGAACTTTTCTTTCCGCAGGAATAATCAGTTGTAGAATCTTTTGAAGCGCTTATAGAATATTAATTACTACAGGTGGGAAAAGCGAAAGACGTAAGACGCAATAATCTTAGCTCAAAACTGGAATAATTGCCTAAGGTATGGTATTTCAAAGTATATTTCGGACACAAAATAACAGCCTTTATTCTTTTTCATGTTTTACTGTTACGAATACTTTCACGATATTTGTAGCTTTCCAAAGCACATACTGAATACTGATTAGGTGCCAGAATTAAAAATACTATATTTGAGAAATTATTGCTATAATTTCCTTTAAATATGTATAAAAACAAAGCAAATTATGTATTAAAAAAGAAAGAAAAAGTTCAAACACGCGAAAGAATAAATAAATAAATAAATAAAATAAAAATCTGTACCCCAAAGGACTTTTGTTAAAATTTTAATACGTTTTATCAGCAAAATTATCAATAGAGACGAAATATCTATTGATATTTCTATATATCTATTGATACAGCGAAGCATTTCATGAATTCCTTTTATACGAAAATGCAGTGTAATTATTCATGGATCTAATAAACTTTACTTTTCGAGATAAAAGTAGTTTCCAAATATTAAATATCATTACATTTTACTAATGACGCAGACATACACACACACACATGATACAGTTAGGACGCCCTTGGAAATGCAGGGAAAAATGTACCATCGTCTTACGTACATCAAAAATTCAACTGAAAGCAAATCTCTTTAGTAATAACTGGTGACAAACTAGTATTCACGCTTATTGAGAAAATAAGCTCTGAATTGCTGTAGGCGAGCGTATGAAAAGAGTGGCAAAAATAAATGTATAGGAATTTAGAACGTCTGTAGTTTTTTGTAATTCTAATGTACTGATTTTTAAAGCAAAAAATACGCAATTTTTAAAGCAAAAAATTGCGCAATTTACCAACATATAAGAACAAAAAATATGAGCTCACTGAGCCGAGTAACAGAGTGGGTATTCAACCAAGAAAGGAGGTGCACATCGACGTGTTATAGCAGTCCTACATACAAAATTTCAACGTTCTGAGGATAATCGTTTCTGAGTGATACGAGATACATACGTACGTACATACATACAGACGCCACGAAATACTCTCCTCTGAATCCATTTTAAATCAGTTTCATAATTTTTTTGGGGGAAAAGGAGTCCTTTATTCTGTCCTTACGTACAGATGTCACACAAAAACATCGTCAAAATGGATATTTTCTTTGAAATATGACACCCGAAACTTTTCGCGATTACAATACTTCCTTCTTACTTCGTAGAAGGAAGTAAAAATTAAAGGAGGTGGAAAGAAGAGTAACTATGGACAAAGAGAAATTAAAAAGAGAGAGGGGAAGAAGTGTTAGCTTTTATACTTTTCATAAAAATTACATATTTAAAGAGTTTTGTATATGAAATTTCCATTATGAACACGTAGTGTAAGGTTAGATAATATATTATTTATACTTAAAGAAGGGTTTGTATTTACTTTAAGCAAATTTTTGGATACTTCGTATTTGCGTGTTAGGTTAAATCTTGATATACTATATTATTAGCGTGATTTCTTTTTGCAAGGTTATTTATTATGGTGTCTGTCTACAAATCTGTAAGTTAATCAGTTGTTTATTTATTTAGTTATAAAAAAGTATATATTATTAATAATAATGATAATAAAATGATTTAAGATTAGTCCAGATTTCATATAAAACACAAAATACAATTTTATATAAAGTCTCCGTCAGTTTGTGTCCATCAGTTAATTCCGTATTTTTCATATTTATTCTTAATTAAGCTGTACATACTTTGCTTTTTTTTAATGCAGATTTGTTTATTTATCTTCAGTTCGTATCCCGGTAGAAATAAAATATCATTAAAAAAAAGTAATTTCGAAAAAGTAAAGTCTGATTTAAGAACAACTGATGTCTTAACCTCAGACCACGACCAAGGTCCCAATTTTCACCCTTTTTAAACTTTGCCGATCTAAAAACAGAGAAATAAGATGAATTTGCAGCAAGGAAATTCTGTTGCGTGGCTCTCACACTGCTGCCTTAAGCAAGTGCTTATATTGCCAAATAATTAATATGTCTTTAAAGGGTCTTTTAAATAATTAATCTGTTGTCTTATCATTATTTTTTGTTATAAAAGCCAGCTATTGGGACACGTTCCTTTTTTAGCCCAAAAGTGACGTTACTCCCGAATGGGGAATTAGTTTCGAAACAGCATTTTTTGTTGAATCACTATAAGTGGCGTATCACTTTTCAGATTGTTGCCACCACATAGTATCGCACTGTATTATAATGAAAGAGATTAAATAATAAAGAATCTACGTGAATGTATGTACGTTTCTCGCACTGTGGGAAAACAACGGTACCTACAGCCATCGAATTTTGAAAAACGTAGTCCTCCACCCGAACATGGGCATCTGGGAACCCGAATTTGTTTTATTATCTATTTCATATTTTATAGAACTTTGACGAATTTTTGATTAACAAACTCATCGAATTCAAAGCGAGAAGTACGAAACAACTGTAATTTTAAAAATTTTTTAATTTTTAAAATTAGACATTTTTATTTTCGGCGCGCGAGACTTTCTGTCGGATATTCTAAAAATATGCTGTTTTTAAATATTTTGTGATTCTGCTGTTCAATCGAATTTTATGCAGCGTAAGCATGATATTTAATAGATAAAGAAGTAAACACACAAAACGTTAGTAATAAAAGAAAAAAAAATAGGGTTCTAAAGGAGTCTTATCATTATTGAACATTAAGAAAATTGAACATTGGTATCATGAACTGAGAAAAGACTGAAAGGGCAGAAAAAGGAAAATGTATGCTAACACCTAACGCAGCATCGGGAATTCAAAACATATACTGCTATGCTGCTTTAAATTTTTAATTTTGCTGTTGAATGGCGTAAGTGCGAAGAAAATGATGCTGAATAGTAAAGCTAAGACAAAAAGAGAGCTCAGTAGGCGTGAGTGTAACTGTAGACTGGTAGATGCCAGCTCAGCGAAAGCGCAAAAAACCTTAACAAAACCTCCTGACGACCGTTAAAATCTGAACTCTTTCAGATTTTATTTATTTACTCGTTTTGTAGTGTAGTAAATCAAAGGGAGCGAAGATCCAGAATTTTCTTATGGACAAAGAACTCAATACCTCTCATTACATTATTGTACACACAGAGAGAGAGAAATAAACAAATCACAATAATAATAATAATAATAAAAAAATCTGAAATGTTTCAGATTTTAAATTACGTCCAAAGGGACGTTTATTTAACATTCTGAGTGTTACCTTTATTTGTTAAATACCATGTTCTTCGCACTTAACCATAAAATTCAGTTCAGCAGCAATATCGCAAAATAATTTTAAATTGAGCATATCTTTAGAAATTTCGGTACACGCTCTCACGCGCTGGAGATAAAAATGTTTTTCTGTACAACGTTGGTATTGCTGGCTTTGAAATCTTTGAGTTTGTTAATGAAAAATTCGTTAAAGTTTTAGAGAATATTGTTACGAATTTCACATTTATTTGGCTATTTATTTAGAACTGTAATTAAAATTCCTTTTTATTTTCCCGTGCAACGCACGCAGACGATTTTTGAAGAGAAAGCTACGTCAAAAAAAAAAATAATAATAACATGCATACATTTATGCAGATTTTTTATTTTTTAAACTTTAATGCAGAGCGATAACATTTAGTGGCAACAATTTGAAAAGTGAATCGGGCATTCAGAGTGAATCAACGCAAAATCGCAAAACGAAAGTAATAGTCCTTCAGGACTAAATCCCTTTGGACTAAATATACTTTAAATATTTAAGACGAAATTTTTTCTCTTTAGGTAATTTATTTCCTTTGTAAAATATAAAGTACATTTATTTGAACTATTTCTTTGTTTAAATATCGCTCTTAAAATATAACTATCTTTCACAAATGAATATGAAACAACCATTTTACATAAATGAGAGTACGTGCAGTTTGTACATGAATAAAATATATAATAATAATAATAATAATAACAAAGATTAAAAAAAGAAAATTCTGAAAGGTTTCAGATTTTAAATTACGGCCAAAGGGACATTTTTTAACATTTTCTGTGTTACCTTTACTTATTAAATATCCTGTTCTTCCCACTAAAACCATAAAATTCTGTTCAAGATCAATATCACAAAATATTTAAAAGAGCATATCTTTAGAATTGCCGGTACGCAGTATCGCGCACTGGGGATAAAAATGGGTTTTTTTTTTTCATACATTGCTCGCTTTTAAGTCATTGAGTTTGCTAATCGAAAATTCGTTAAAGTTTTACAAAATATGAAGTAGATAATAAAACAAATTCCAAATTCCAAATTTGGGTTTGCAGATGTCCATATTAGGGTGGAAACGTACGTTATTCAAAATTGGAAAGCTTTAGATACCGTTCTTTTTTCACAATGCGAAAAACATAAATACATTTATGCAGATTCCTCATTATTTAATTTCTTTAAATATAATACAGGGCGATAATATTTGGTGGCAACAATTTGAAAAGTGAAACAGCGATTTTAGTGAATCAACACAAAACGCCAAAACGAAATCAGTCCTTCTGGGAAAATTGCCCCTGTGGACTTTAAAAATCTTAAATCTTACGCCCAAACGAGCGTTTTTTTAACGTTTTGTTGATTACTTTTATTTATTAAATATCATGTTCTTCGCAATTGAAAGATAAAATTCAGTTCAACAGCAATATGACAAAATAATTTTAAAATGAGAATTATCTTTAGAATTTCCGATACACAGTCTCACTCGCTGAAGATAAAACTTTTTTTCTTTTTTCTTTTCTTTTTTTTTTTTTTTTTTTTTTTTTGTTTTTCCCAGCTCGCTTTGAAATCGCTGAGTTTGTTAATTAAGAATTCGTTAAAGTTGTGGGGTTTTACTATTTCAATCAAAAACTCTCACTTAGGATCCCACGAACACTAAGAAGTGAATAATCGCTTAAGAGCGTTAACAGAACACGTAAGACTTAAATAGGGCTTATAACCCTTTATTTTTCAGTATATGTATAGTCAGTTCCTACTTGGAACTTTACACAAAGGCGCCACTCGGGCTTGAACTTAAAATAATAATAATTTAAACTAAAACTAGTTTAACTAAGCTATTTAAAAGGTATAGCCGAAGATAACAGAGATCTAACTAGTTTGCCCCTAAGTATTAATCAAATCGGTAAAGCCAAGCAAGAGCCTAAGGTATGGCCGAGCGTAGTAACAACTAAGAGAGACGTAGCCAAAAGGCAAACGCTCGCTAGTCAGGGAATCAGACTCTTTCTCCCGAAGTCGGTGAAGTCACGACTTAAATAGTACTCTTTCTCATTTGCATTTACTGCGTGTCTGAATTTACATTCTGGAAGGAAATTGTAAGCTGAAATTAGAATAAGATAGGAAAGATACAAAACTTAAAATAACTGTTAATAAACTTAGGATAAACCTTACAAAGTGTTACAAAATATGAAATCGATAGTAAAACAAATTCCAAATTTGGGCTTCCAAATGCTCATACTCTGGTAGAAAAGTACGTTATTTAAAATTCGATGGCTGTAGGTACCGTCGTTTTATCCCAATGTGAGAAACATGCATACATTATAGTAGATTCTTCATTATTTAATTTCTTTAAATATAATACAGGGATTTTTGGCAGCAATAGTTTGAAAACTGAACCGACATTTAAGGTTTTCAACGGAAAATGCCAAAACGAAATTAATAGCCTTTCTGGGCTAACGTCATTTGGCTAATAATCTTCATTAATATATATTCTTGTTACCAACCTGTTTACGATGCAGAGACATTGGGTTAATTCGAAATAGAAGACATAAAAAATGAGCAATGCCCTCACAGGAACTCGAACCGCGGATGTCTCGAATATGCGCCGAGTGTGTTGACCTATTACACCACGAAGCTAAGAAGGCGGGAGAAATATCTTAAACGTTCTCAAATTAGAGTTCCATTGTCAGAACCAAAAGCTGTTACATGCTATACTAGTTCATATCTAAGCTTTATCTAGTCTCT
>KK121329.1:36329-62396 GCA_000611955.2 Stegodyphus mimosarum
GAAGATTTGACGCACTTCCCGACGTGCAGCATGAACAAATCAAGTTTAGATGATACTTGTTCGTATCAAAAATACGCAGAAAAAATTGCAAATTTAACAACTGAATTTGAAACGAGGTTTAATGATTTTAGTTCCCTTGAAGACAATTTTTTTTTGTTTTCTTCGATTTTCTCAATAAGTATTGACTCAGTACCCAGCCATATGCAAATGGAGGTGATCGAGATTCAATGCAACTCAAATTCGAAAACAAAATGCATTGAAGTGGGCGTGCCTGAATTTTACAAATATTTACCAGCCAGGTTTGAAAATACTCGAAAATTCGCATATGAAATTATTTCCATGTTTGGTAGCACTTATCGGTGCGAGCAGTTATTTTCAGTCATGAAAGGTAATAAGTCTCCTATTAAAAACCGTATTAATGATGCTCACCTTGTGTCAGCGTTGAAAGTTATCACTGCAAACAAAATTTCTCCCGAAATAGGAAAGATAATAGCAGAGAAGAGATGTCAAGTATCAGGCCGTAAACATTAAATTTTTCTTGTTCTTTTCTATATATATATATATATGTTTATTATTGTATTATTCGAAATAAATCTACGTTTCTATGAATATTGATTTTTTTTTGCGGCCCGCCTAAAGTTAAACCTTGTTTGTTTGGCCCAAGTGTACCTATGAGTTTGACATCCCTGTTGTACAACATTAACCGTCCTCGCATACTTATTCCATACAAATTTTAATAATATGAAAATCTACTTTTTCATTTATACAATATTTTTGACATGATGTAAATAAGGAATTAAATTAATGTAATTGATAAATTGATTAGGCAAATTAATTTAATTAGAGAAATTAATTAATTAACGTAATTATGTAATTCAATGTAAATTAGGTATTAGGTTCTGTATGTAGCGGCCAGAATACAAGTTTATGAGCCGAAGATTCCAGAGCTCGACATTAAATTATAGAAATGCGGTTCTACAGCAATTAACGATAAATCGCTACGCGTCACTTCAAAAATTATTCAAAGTCACTATATCGATTAAAAAAAGAAAATGAAAAAGATGAAACGTATTCTTTCCGTATGAAGCTCTTCTTTTTTCTTCTCATCCTAAAATGACAACTGCACTCTATAACAACAAAAAAAAAAAAATCGACGCACCAAGAAGGAATCATCCAATTGCTTTGAAATTTCGTATGCGTAAATGTTTTGACCAAATATGAAAATGATTATAATTTGGTATCCAACGAATGAATAGTGCGATCTCCAGCGCATCGGAACTGCGCATCCAACAGATGTACATAAGGAGCTGTTCTTGAACTGTTGTTAAAACTTTAGGCCCTATACTCTATTTATTTTTTGCTGAAGACTTCTTTAAACCCAACAGTAACGACTCCATTCTTGCGTGTTGCGCAGATGATACTGCCCTGGCAGTTAAGTCTGCGAAAATCAACTTCACTATTAAGAAACTAAAAGCTTTCATTCCAAATATCGAATCATGGTGTGCGAATTGGACAGTGAAGATTAATGCTCAAAAATTTCATATGCTGTTCATTCGTATAAGGAAAAGAAATAAGAAACTGAAAAATCGCCTTCTCCTCTTTAATGAGAGAGTTCCAAGAGTGAAAAGTGCCAAATATATCGAAGTCACTCTTAATGATCGTCTTACCTGGACTGACCATATCAATAGTGCAAAATTATCAAGTGTTTGCTTCCTATATTCAGTAACTACTAGACTGGGCTCGCGAAAAAAGAGATTCATCTATCTTTCCACAATAAGACCAATTCTGACTTACGCATCTCCTCCTGGGCGGCAGTCAAAGACTCTGATGTAAACAAACTCCAAATCGTGCAAAATAAACTGCTGAGTATTATCACAAACACGCACTATTATGTCCTCAACAAGACCCTTCATGAGGACCTCAAAATAGAAACCATCACGGAATATCTGAGAAAAACCACCGATAAATTCTTCAAAATTGATCAGGAATGTAACTTCCTGAATCACTTCAACATGTTTCACTATGAAGCACCGACGATCGATTTCTTCGACCTTTCGCAGTTTACATACTAAATGGAAACGAAAATTTCCCCACCTAATATCAAGTTAGTGGAAATTTTGAGCTGTGCATAGTGTTTATACTCTTATTTGTTTCCTTTTTACTTTACTCCAGAATATTGCGTTTCTTCAATACTCAAGAAGCATTTCTAAAAGTCCGTACCTGGGAGGGTGACCTCCCACACGCCTACGAACTTCTGCTCTTTATTCAGCCTTAGTGTAGGACTTCCTGCATTTTTAGGAGTGAAATTTCTGATATTCCTTATATTTATCGTATTGAAGAACATGGGAAAAATAGCGATTTTTCTCTATTGCAACCCATTATTTAATTATTTCACTCTTTTCCTCATTTTTGGATAAGTATACGCTAAGCGAATCAGAATACTTGATTCTGCTTACGTGACAAGTGACTGCTTCTAAGTGTGCTCTGGAATGCACATCTTGGATTTGTATATGTGTATTTTGTGTTAACATTTGTACTGCTCTTATTAAAAATATTTGCATATTTTCTTTCCTGAAACATCTTCGAACGTAATACTGAACACATGATTTTGTTTACACCCCCATCACGTGATCATAGAACTTCAATATACAGCACTTCTAGACTGTCTTAAGAGATGAAATTTGTTTTATTCCATAAGATGTTACTCTGAAGATTATTAGAAAAATTTCTAATAATCTTCAGAGTAGTTTTTTCTGCAATAATTATTTCTGCAATTATTTCTGCAATTTTGTATATTTAATGTTTTCTTCAGCATTTCTAACCTGAAATCTCGCAACGTATCAAAGACTGCTTCACACCTCACGTCAGAAGTCGCGCCCTCCCAACATATGCAATCCTGATTGACGGTCTTACTCATGCATTCTCCTACTTTCAGCGTTGTATAGCAACTAACTCAGACAGCCGGAACAAAAATTTCCAAATCATATAAGTTAATCAGCGGCGCATCCAGCGGAACTTGAAACTATTGTTAAAACTTTTTCCCGAGCTGCCATTTAGTTTGTTTTTACCTTTAGTTTTACGCTCTGCTATACACTAGTGTGCAAAAATTAAGGACTAAGTCGAAAAATTATAATATCAGCTGAACGAAGAGGCAGAGCGGACAGAAAGACCAATCAGGAGATTAAGCAAGGTGATGTACGGTAGCACATGCGCAGATATGCAGGTAGACGTAATGGGGGAGTGTCTGAGTAGTATAAAGCATGTTGTCGGTGTAGGATCAGTATTTCTGGCAAAGAGATTGCACGCCGTATAGCAGTTAAAATCACACCGAGTTGCTGCCTCAGCGAGAAATGGCGAATAATCAATTTGTTAGACGACATTTGGATGCTTTTACCCGAGGTCGAATCATTGGGAAGTTGGAGGAAGGCCGCAGTGTGACAAGTGTGGCTGCAGAGTTCGGAATTGCTAACAGCATCGTTTCACGACTTTGGAGACAATTTCAAACTACAGGAACAGCTATCCCGGGGTTTAGTAGTGGTCGTCCACTAGGAACCACACCCGCAGACGACCGGTATATTGCCTTACAGGCCAGAAGAAACAGGCGGCAGACAGCGGGAGAAATCGCTAGACACACGACACAGGCGACTGGATGACCGATATCGCGTTTTACCGTGGCCAGAAGACTGCACGGTGGTGGTCTGTTTGCACGACGCCCTGTACGGTGTGTACCTCTAACGCCTGCCCATCGGAGAAGGCGTTCTCTGTGGTGCCGGGAACACCGGAATTGGAGAGACAATGAATGGGGACGAGTACTCTTTACAGATGAGAGCAGATTTAGTCTGAGTTGCGATTCTAGACACATACACATCTGGACAGAGCGGGGAACACGCAATAACCCCTTCAACATCATCAAAAGGGACTGTTTTGGAGGTCGCGGAGTTCTCGTTCGAGCAGACATAATGCTTGGTAGCCGGACCGACCTTCATATCTCCCAAGGAGGTTCGTCACCTAGGACTGCTATTGTAACGAGGTTCTTCTTCCTTACATGCGTCTTTTCACAAGGGCTATGGGTCTTCAGTTCCTCTTCATGGACGACAACGCTCCACCTCATCGCACAGTTACTGTCGAAGGGCTGTTGGGAAGTGAGGATATTGAACACATGGATTGGTCGGCAAGGTCTCTGGATCTAAATCCCGTCAAGCATGTACCGAACTTACTAGGGAGACACGTGACAGCACGTAACTTATCGCCAGTAACGATTCCGAAACTGCAATTGGTGCTACAAGAGGAACGAGCAGCAGTGTCTCAACAGCTCATTAACAACCACATATCCAGCACGCACAAATGATGTGAAACCTGCCTAGCAGTCAGGGGAGATCATATTCCCTAATAAAGACCGGATGTTTCTTGCTGGACACCCATCACAGGGATGTTTCGGCCTTCAGTCGCATTGCGCTCCATGCTACTTTTTCAATAAAGCTTCTTTTTATCCCTCTGATTTCTCTTTTAGTAAGTGTTGCTTACATTACTCATGTCCTTACGTATTGGGGATCTTACGGTATTAAATGTGTTGATTTGGAAAGCTTTTGTAAAAAGTTATATTGAAAAAACCGTCTCGTCCTTAATTTTTGCACACCAGTGTAGATGATCGTAACTACTTGACTTTGGATGAGTATGCTGTAATTGTGCTGTTTAACTTCGCTTGCTTAACTGATTCATGGAGGTTAAGGAATTAAACGCCCTCAAAGTTAAATATACTAATTTCATCCCCACTCCCGGAGCAATCCAGGAACGGATTAATTCCCCTACTGAAGCCAGAGAACACAACTATAAGGACAAGGATACTTGTGCTTCAACTCTCGCTGAAAGCATTAATATCGCCTTCTAAGAAAAAACGCATTATTACAGATAGCGAAGGATATATTTTCCTCGCAACTCTGTAAAAAAGAGCACTGTCAAACGATGAACAGAGTGAACCGAAAGAGTCAAATAAATAACTCCGAACTGAATCATGAAGATCACATGGATGAAGAAACTGGAAAGGATTTTGTCCCTCCCAACCCTAAGGTCAGTGTTTCCCCAATTGTACTGTACAGTCATTGGGTTATTTCGAAGCAGGAGTCGTGAAAAATGAGCAACGCTTTCGCCGGGACTCGAACCACGGACCTCTGGAGCAAGCGCCCATCATGCAGACCACTACACTACAAAGGCACTTGAAGAAAGTGCGAGAAATACTTTATAGTATTTAATGATTTTAGTGCAAATTGGGAAACATTAAAAGAAGAAATTGAAAGTAACAATATTACAAATTATAGAGAAAATATGAAAGGTGAAACCCTTACTATACGAGTTTACGAACTAGGCCACTATAGATTTATAACAAAATTTCTTCAAATGCTTGGAGTTCCCTTCCGCAGCTTCAAATTAACAGCGAAAAGCCTATCAAAGCTGTTATCAAAAAATTACCTCAAAACACAGACACTGAAGTTATCAAACAGGAGCTAATCAGAAAGGAAATCCCTGTTTTAAAAATACGTCAACTCGCTTCCGTAAGAGTAAGAGAAGGAAACATAGTTAAACTGCCACTTTTCCAAGTTTGTAAGGTTTCTTCTTCAATCTCTTGACTCTTTTCGTGAGCATAAACTGTGAAACCTTATGTGGAGGACAGTGAGCAGATCTAGGCTATGTCCTTAGTGTTGAAAAACTACAAAGTCAGGAATGAGGGTTTAAAAGTGACCCTTTAATTCAAATATTTACAACTCTTCAAATCGAGAGTAAGCCACTACTTGGACTGAACTAAAATAATATTAAACTAAAGTGTGTTAACAAATTCAATACCTAACTTAATTCTAAATAGGACGGCGAGGGAAGCTTAACTCTTAGTGAAATGCAATTATGCGAATTTCACTAGCAAACACTGGTAATTGCCAATTGCCTATGAAGGCGAACTTTCAGTAGACAGAGGAAATCTTTGCGCGCACAGCCTTACGGCGATAAATCCAAGGCTCTGTCTTTCCCCTCGTTAACTCCTGCCTTTTAACTGCTAACAGATATATGCGATTTGCATAAATATCTCACTCGCGCTAAATTCGGGCAGCAACTGAAACTTTGAGAATTCGATAGGAAAGTTCAAACTAAAAATAATTTGGTTAATTAAAATAATGAATGCTACATAGTTGCTCCCAGAATTTAGTAGTCTGAAACTAAGTAGCCTAAAATCGGCTTTTAGTGAAGATGCTAAATTCTAAATCTAAATTTTCCTTCCTATTCGCCATCCTTTACAATTGTAAGTTTTAAATTTAGTTTAACTCTCTGTTTGTGTCTTAGATATTTTAACATAGAATATCTTTTTCCGTCTTCACATCAAAAAGATCCATCAGGAATTTGGCTGGATACTATCTGGTTCCTTCCAATCTGGAAGGAAATAAATTTTAATTTCATGTTATAAGTACATTTCACCTGAAAAGTACAACATTCCCTTCCTCTGATGCTTTCCGTAATGACTTTTATTCGCGCTTTAGGTATTCGCGTTTTTTAATTTCTATTAGCGCTTTTCGCCAAACGCATTCATTTTACACTCATTCATTTTTAAAACTTCCCCCTTGTTCTCTGGCCAAATGTGGTGTTTGTGAAAAACACGCAGTTTTACTTTGTCAAGTGTTCACAACTACCACCTGACTTCAATTCTATTGGGGTTAATTCTTCGACTTTCAAGACCTCAGACTTCCCCTAAAACAAATCTGAAATGCCCTGAGGTTCTAACATGAAATGAACTTTAAACTTTTGTGTGAAACCAGAGAACACTACGTACAACATTCAAACATTTCAATTGCATTTCATACATATAATTCATTCTTTCAATCTTCAATTCAAATTTTCTTTAAATGCTCATTGCGTTAAATAACACTTATATATTCACTTTCTAATTTAGCGCGCTTTACGCTTTTACATTACATTTTAATTTTAACTTGCGTATCCTTTACGCTTTTCCAAAATATTCGATATAAACAAAACCAGTGCTTAAGGCTTACAACAAATCATGCATTACATAGAAAACAGTTTTACATTAAATGCATTCATTATTTATACATAGAAAAATATAATACAACAGTTTTGCTATACAACTTACGTACTAGTTGCTTTTAATTAACACAATTCAATTTCCTATTTACAGAGAGTCTTTTGACTAAAATCGATGAATCCCATGTTCTGGATTACAAAGAACATTTCACGAAGTCTCACAGTTTTTCAACTGAACTCTCGAATTTCTTCCGCTGCATAATTAAGTTGTTCCTTCAAGCGTGTCCTTTACGCTTTCGGCAACCGGCTTTTGACTCGGGTAACTTCCCTTTTAAATCTGCAACTTGCACTTAAATCAGAAACATAACTGTGTGAATTTTAAAAGAAAATAAAGAATCTACTTATCTTTCTGCCAGTCTTTTAGGCGTTTTTTTGTCCATTCCTGAAAGGTTGGATATACTGTAGTATGTGCCACTCTTTGGCGGTTACTCCTAGATTGAAACTCTGGGGCTGCCTTTCGTTTTGTCGATCTTCTTTCCTCCAGAAACACCTTGTTGGGACGAATGGTGGGTGGCGCTTTCCGTTTGTGCTGAAGTCTTTGCTCCCTCTCCAGACTGGCTCGTTCCTTCTCCTGCACTCGTAGGCTCCTTCGTTGTGGGTTGGCACCTTCGGCGGCTCGCTTCTCGCCGTTCTGTTCCCTCCGTAGTGGTGGAGCTTTCATAGTGTTTTCATTTGGACGTTCCTTCCTTAGACGCTTTGGTTGCTGAGACTGTTGCTTAGCGTTTGTCCTTTTTTCTTTTTGGGGTGGTCTTTTCTTCGGCTGCGGCTTCCTCTCTTCTGGTAACCTCCTTTTCAAACTGGGTTCTCTTGTTTTTGAGGGACCTGGTTGGGGCTCTTGAATCTTAGAAAAATTCTGTGAGGCTGGACCCTGCAACATGTCTTTCAAAATATTATTATTAGCTCTTCGATAATAATGTTTAATTTGATCGAAATTTGCCACAGTCTCTTCGCCCTTCTCATTCTTTAAATATGCACGGCATTCAACTATTCTTGTAATTTCAAAAGGACCATGCCATCTTGGGCAAAATTTTGCGACCTTATCTTTTGCTGCGCATGAAAGTGCGTGGGCTTGTTTCAACACCTCCTCCCCCACTTTATATTCTACGGTTCTTCTTTTTGAATCGTAGTAAATCTTTTGTTTCTTTTGCGCTTCCCGGGAGCACTTTTCTGCCTCCTTCAACATTTTTTCTATTTCACCCATTTGAAATTCCGGCGCTCTATCTTTCACATAAAATAATTTATCTAAGGGGGTCATTATCTTCCTGCCCAAAAACAATTCGGCGGGGGATTTCTTCGTTGTCTCGTGCTTAGCCGTTCTGAGGGCGAATGCAAATTCTTCGACGCAGTCATCCCAGTTAGAATGGTGCTTTTGCACATAATTTCTAATCAATTTTACAATATTCTTATTTACCCGTTCCGCTATATTTGATTGTGGGCGGTAGGGTACCATTTTCATATGCTTAATGCCCAACTTGTCACACATCATTTTAAATGTACTGCTTACAAACTGGGGACCATTATCGCTAATCACCCTCGCTGGACATCCATATCTTAAAATATATTTGTTCAAAAACGAATCTGCAACGACTTTTGCTGAAGCCCGCTTAAGTGGTATCAACTCAACCCATTTACTGAAATGATCCACAATGACTAATAAAAATCGTGCCTTATTTACATGACTCCTGGGGTAGGGGCCTAAGAGGTCAATACCAATTATTTCATTGGGGAACCTAGACTCAATACTAGTTAATAACCCGGCCGGGCGGAAATTTACGTCATTATTTATCTGACACGTGTGACAAGTCTGGCAGTAATTTTTAACTATCTTTTGTAATTGCGGAAAATATACCGCCTCGCGTACGCGTTGTATTGTTTTTCTAATTCCAAAATGGCCCGAGACAGGCGAATCGTGGAGCTCTTGCAAGATACTTAAAATTAATTTGGCCGGGATGACTGGTCTGTATTCACTATTTTGATTCGTAACTTTAGTATAAAATAAGAGACCATCAATGATTTCATAGTTCTGTGCTCTGCTTCGTATTGCATTAATGTCTATATGCTGGAAGTTATCTGGGTCTTTTAAATAATTATAAATATTTCCGAATTCGGGATCCCTAGCAATTTCTTCTATTACAGTCTCTCGAGAGTCAATGACCTTTGCCTGAAGCATCGCTATTTTTACTTTCTCGCCGTTCTCGTCTAACTTTATTCTAGATAATGCGTCGGCCACTACATTGTCTTTTCCCGGTGTGTGTTTGATAATGAGATTAAATTCTTGCAACTTTAGGGTCCACCGAATTAAGCGTGGCGAAAGATTCTTTCCTGAAAATAATCTGGTAACTGCCGCATGATCTGAATATACTGTTACGGGAGAACTCCCAAAATATACACAAAATTTTTGAACAGCTGCGAGCACTGCTAAAGTTTCACGCTCCGTTGCCGAATAATTTCTTTGCGTATCATTCAATGTACGACTAAAAAAGGCAATCGCTTTTCTATTTTGTGTTAACACGGCTCCGATTGCGTAATCTGATGCGTCTGCATAAATTTCTAGACCCTTGTCTTTCTCTGGGAACTTTAGAACCGGTGCATTAATTAAAGATTCTTTTAACTTCTCAAACGCGGCGTTTGCTTCTGAAGACCACGCAAAACGAACTCTTTTCCTTCTCAACTTTAACAATGGTTCAGCAATTTCTGCGAAATTTTTAATAAAAATTCTATAATATGAGCACATACCCAAGAAAGTCGCTAACTTTTTGGCTGTATTCGGAATTGGGTAATTTTTCACTGCTATAACTTTAGATTTATCTGTTTCGATCCCCCTTTGAGAAATTTTGTACCCTAAATATTTGAGTTCTTTTGCCGCGAATTTACATTTCTTAATGTTCACTTTAAGTCCTGCATCTTTCAAAAGAGTAAAGACTTCTCGAAGGTCTTTAATATGTTCTTCCAGCGATTCTGAAGTAACAATTATATCGTCAAGATAAATAAATGTACTTTTTCCTATTACCGGCCTTAAAATTTTGTCCATGCACCTCTGAAACGTGGCCGGGGCTCCCGACAATCCAAAAGGCATACGCAAAAAGCCATATGTACCGTATTTTGTTATGAATGCTGTTTTGTGAACATCTTCCGGCTTTATGCTTATCTGAAAATATCCGGATGTCAAATCTAGGGTGGTTATGTATTTTGTTGATTTAATACTTCTTAGAATTTCATCAATTACCGGAAGTGGGTAAGTTGGAAATTTTGTTATACTATTAAGCTTTCTGTAGTCAATAGCGAACCTGTACCTTAATGGATCAGTTAACGGCAAATCATTATTTTTCTTACATAAAACAACCGGACTCGCATATGCACTAGAAATAGGAGTTATTATTTTGTTTCTTAACATTTCATCAATATGGTATTTTATTATTTCCTCCTTAACTTTGTCGTACTTGTAAGGACGCTGACGTATAGGTTCATCCGTAGTTAATTTAATTTCGTGTGCTACGATCTGGGTGAATCCTGGAATATCATCAAATAAATCAGCGAAATTACTTACCAACTCCCGAAACTTGTCCTGTTCTTCGGGCGTTAGATGGCTTAAATCCACTTCAGGGGGAGGTGTTGATTTCTTTTTAACTGGGTCCATGGTTACTTGCAAGGTGGAGTTTTCAAAATCGATTTTCGCATCCACAGCTGCAAAGAAATCTGTTCCTAAAATAACCGATGCTTGGAGGTTCTTCACTACAAGAAACATAATTTTTTTTTGTTCTTCGCCGATTTTGATGTACAGCTCGATTTTTCCCATGCATTGACACGTTTTTCCTTGGGCTGCTACCACCTTCATTCCTTCCACGCTATGCAGACGATATCTACGAAAGTGCTTCTTAAAAAATTCTTCTGCCAAACAGCTTCCTTGAGCGCCGGTATCCAACAGAGCTGTAGCGGGTACGTTGTTAATTAGTAACTGCAGTCTCGGTAATTCAATGTTTCTCACCATGACCGTATTTAGCTGTACTTCAGAGGGATTTTTCTTCTCCTCGGAACATTGCACCCCCTTCCCCGCAATATTCCTTAGTAGTTTAAATGCTTTGCGGGTGTTTTCTTCTGTTGCTGGCTTCTGCCTGGGGAGAATGATTTTCTTCCGTAGTTGGAATTATTTTGTTGGCGCTGTACTTGGCGCGGTTGACCGCTCGCATTTTGACTGGTACCAGTAGTTCTCGGCCATCGTCTGTTTCTTCCTTCGGCATTCTGGTTCCCCTGCAGCCGCTGTTCATACGATTGTCTCCGTTGATTTTCGGCCGCTCGCCGGCTCTCGAATTGTACGGCGAGTTCAAACAGCTTGTCCAGCGTTACGGGATTTCTTAGCTCCATGAAATCTTGTATCGATGGTAACAATCTGGGCAGGATTATCTGGATAATCTCCGGGTCCGGCCTCGTGCCATACAATAATTTAAAGACTTGTATTTTTCTCAAAATAAATTCCGATAGTTCATCCACCCGCTGTTGGTACTTGCTAAACAACTCAGCTTCGAGTTTCGCACGGTCTTTAACCACAGGAAACGCTCTCAAAATTGCTAGTTTAAAATTCTCGTACGTGTAAGTCGGCGTTCCTGGTTCTCCCAGCAGACATTTTCCGATGCACTTATACCAGGTCGCTGCTTGGCCCCTCAATGCTCCTGTCGCTAATATGACCTTCTGATGTTCCGGAACTGGATACAGCAAAAAATGCGCTTCTAACTTTTCCAGGAATGTGTTCACAGGTCCTCTGGCATCAAAAACTACTGCCGGCTTCATGGCTGCTCTGATGGTTTCCACTATGAATCCAAATCCATCAGGCATTGCAGCTGGATTTTGGGATGTAGTAGGCATATTCCAACTTCCTTCCATCCATTTAGTTGTTCGGGCGCCAGTGTAAGGTTTCTCCTTCAATCTCTTGACTCTTTTCGTGAGCATAAACTGTGAAACCTTATGTGGAGGACAGTGAGCAGATCTAGGCTATGTCCTTAGTGTTGAAAAACTACAAAGTCAGGAATGAGGGTTTAAAAGTGACCCTTTAATTCAAATATTTACAACTCTTCAAATCGAGAGTAAGCCACTACTTGGGCTGAACTAAAATAATATTAAACTAAAGTGTGTTAACAAATTCAATACCTAACTTAATTCTAAATAGGACGGCGAGGGAAGCTTAACTCTTAGTGAAATGCAATTATGCGAATTTCACTAGCAAACACTGGTAATTGCCAATTGCCTATGAAGGCGAACTTTCAGTAGACAGAGGAAATCTTTGCGCGCACAGCCTTACGGCGATATATCCAAGGCTCTGTCTTTCGCTTCGTTAACTCCTGCCTTTTAACTGCTAACAGATATATGCGATTTGCATAAATATCTCACTCGCGCTAAATTCGGGCAGCAACTGAAACTTTGAGAATACGATAGGAAAGTTCAAACTAAAAATAATTTGGTTAATTAAAATAATGAATGCTACAAGTTGAGTGCAAGCGTTCCGTAAAAAGTGAAAGAATCTGCAAGATAAAAACTCTTCGTGGTTTAGATGTATTCATCGCTATTAACAAATCTAAATCTGGGCCCGTGCAGTGCCATAGGTGTCAAAGATCCGGGCACACACGTCAACTTTGTCACTATGCATGAGATGTGCAAAGCAACACGAAACATGTACTTGTACTAAGAAAAAAGAGGATTAAAAACCTGCAACGTCTGCCCTCTGTGGTGGAGATTATACGTACAAGGGTCGCGTTAAACACTCTAAAAATATCCTTAAAGCCATAGAAGCATCCAAAGCTAAAAAAAAAGCTTCAGAAAGAAATAATTTGCGACTTGCGGAATCAGAATTTCCTGTCTTACCCAATACAAAAGAATAAAACATCCCAGACACTTCTTCAGCTTGGTTCAAGAAAAGGTAAGAACCAGGAAATAAAATGATATATCCTTTTTCACCTCAATAAAAATTTACATGGAAAAAGCCAAAGAATTTTCCGTAAAATTTAATCTGCAAAATCCATTATGGACAAACTCGAAGTTGGAATTGCTGCCTTCGATTATTTTTTGAATCTCGACTTGGAATTTTAGTTTACTACAATTCCACTAAAGCAACTTTAAAAGTCACATGCTCCTTCCTAAGCCTGCCTCCACGACTCAACGCATCGTTTATTGAGATTTTGACTGTTTATTGTGTTTTTTACCTAAATTCATGAACTGTTATCTTCCTTATTCCGCTTCCGCACGACGATGTACTAGTGTACATCATATTTTTTGAAATCAAACAAATGTCAATAGGGTGTTAACATGTAATATACTGGTTAAAACTTCCTTTTGTAGTTGTGTACCAGAAGTAAATAAACGATCAAGGATCAACGATGCTGTTAAAAATTTCTGTTGCACTGCGATTTAGGATGCCTTTCAACGATTGAAAAAATGCCTCGCCGCAGGATTATGCTCGTTACGAGCAACTGTAAGTGCTTGAAAGACGTCGTATCATTTGATTGAAAGAGGCAGATTGGGCAAATCGGAGAATCGCTCGTCATATGAGTCGAAGAGATGCGGCGATTAGAAGATACTGGCAAGAATTTGTGGACAATGGCAAATTTCAGCGTCATGAGGGTAGCGGTCGATCTAGGGCCACAAATAGGAAGGGCAGAGTGATTGCCAGATCAGCTGTCACAACGCCTGATTCATCGCTGTCAACTTGCGACCCGCACACGGGTGTCCACCATGACCAATCACAGACGGCTGATATAACAAAATCTGCGCTCGTACCGATCGTTATACCACCTGCCACTCACGCCTGCACACTGTAGAGTCAGATTACAGTGTGCTTGGCTCGATCAGGTTGGAATGATGCTGACTGGGGACGTATAGTCTCTAGCGACGAATCCCGCTTCCAACTGTGTCGTGAAGATCATCGAAAACGTGTCTGGAGACGCCCAAAGCAGCTGCTGATCCTGCTTTCACTATTTCACGTCACACAGGCCCTCAACCGCAACCCCATCAAATCATTCAATTGTTCTGAAATTTTAATCGTTTTCTATTCTGTATATAATCTTCCTATTCACCAACTTTTGTCTCCATCGGTCAACTCCTTCTTGGTGCATCGATTCGTCTTTTTAGAGTGTACTTCACAACATTACGATGTTCTCAAAACCCTCACCTCTAAAGCAGGGACAGATCGGGAATTATAGAATTTTCAGAGACGTCGGTGGCGTAAATCCACGTCATCACCTGATAATCGATGATTTAAAAACGGATCAAATATTAATCATAATTACAGGTTCATGGCACAAAATGCATTAAACTGGTTGGAAGAAAAGGATTCAGTGACACTAAAAATATTGAAGTAAAGTAAAAGAATTCTAAAAGTTAATCTAACGGTAAATATGTTAAACTCATCGTCTTAATCCCGTCATCGCTAGCTCGTCGTAAATTCATAATTGATAGATCTAATTCTTTACTCCATAGCACAAAAATGAGAATTTTCAAGTCCCGCTACCCTGACGATTTCATAACAATGCCGGCACATTGTTCAAGTCTGCTACTATTCACTAAGCCAAAGACCTTTTCGCATACGCATCCCGACATTTTTATGAACATTTTACACTCTTCATTCCCTGTAAAGTACTTATTACAAGCGGCAGAGCAGGTTAGAATAATACATATCTTCATGTTGGGCCAGTCCATTTACGGTTATAGAACGGGCTTATCGCCTGTTAGGTAGGCCAAGCTGCGCCCATATTATTACTCTTTCCTATCTTCTTGGTATAAACACATCTTCATAAGAATGCCGTGCAACCCTTGTGTCTTGGCGAACAAGGGCCGTGCTGTGCTCTAGAAGGGGTGGCGGCTCACTCATAATCGACAACACATCCTGCATTGAATACTGATCAAATGCGATTAGTATAAATTATAAACGGTCCTAAACACAGGGGATGCTGAAAAGGGAAGACTGTGATCTTCTGAATCCTGCGAAAATGTATGGGAGGGGTCGTTTAAACATCTAACTTCTCTGCATTCAGTTTTTTAGAGAGGGAAATAAGAAAACATATTGAATTGTTTGAATGCATGCAATTTTTTATTATGAAAATGGATTATTGAACGATAAAATGAAAAGCAAATAACATCTCTTTTTAAAGGAATAGGAGTAGAAAGACACGTATTTGTAACATCAATGAATTTGTAGTGTAAATATTGAGTTTTGCATTTCGAATGCTATATTACATGTATTCCAAATATCTGAGTCTTAATTCAAATGCCTTTCAACATTATCAGGTCTAAGGACTGTTTACAAAATTAAAAATACATTGCGGGTCGCTGCTTTTTGGTTAATTTTCTAATGCCATGTAAACATTTAATTCTTTTTGATTCGGGACGTATGAATAAAATAACGCAAACTAGACTGCAGAAAATTCTTAAGAATGAAGTTAATAATGCTGAAAAATACATTGTTGATGCAGATTTTGATTATAGACGTATAAGTTATATGATATCTTTAAATAATATATATTTGTATGTATATAGGTAATAAATGGAACAAAATATGGAACAAAGTATAAAATATCAAAGAAAAAATCTTAAGCAGTATATACATACACATTAAATTATTAAATTATATTTAATAACATTGATTAACAGTAATTCACTCTAATTTAGTAATTCAGTGAAAGAGTTATAAAATATTCTACGGAATTACATCATCCATTTCCAAGCCGTTTATGTATCTTATTTTTTCTGCACTGAATTTTATTTCGAGAGTTATTTCACATAATTATAGCTAAAAATTCAGAATTATAAATGAAGAATTTAAGGGTAAGAAGAAAATTAGGTTCTTTTTTAATCATTCTTGAAGCATCTAATTTAAAAAAAAAAATAGCACGTTAATACTCATCACTGAGTTACGGTGCTCGATAAGGGACAGATTAATTAACTAATAAATTTTAGCTTTAGTTGAATAAAGATTAATTAATCTGCATTCTATAAGAAAGGAAACGTTCCAAAAAAAAACTTTTTTCCATTTTCACAGTCATAACTTTTTCCTTGAATATTAAAATAATTCATATTTCAAATATTGCACTCTATTATAATTAGTAATAACTACCTCAATTGATTTTAATTGTCATTGTCTCGCTGATACACCCCCTCTTCAGAGTTCAATAGCAGTCGACTAGTATTTTTTCGGATTCACTTTCCTTTACAGTACGTTTACGTTATATATGTATATACATTATTCGTACTCGTCACTTGTAACTTTTAATACCTCTGTGAAAAATATCAATATGCGAAAGTGATACTAAGATTCAATGCTTAAATTTTATCACCTGGACTAAACACTTACTCACTATTTGATCAAGAGTATGGCAAACAAATATTCGGCATTTATAAAGAAAAGAAGGGTTATATTTTCGTTTTTCCGACTGCAAAACCATCTTAGGATACTATCGGATTTAATCTTAAAATTATTCCAATAAAATTAATAACAATGGGGGCCATTGTTCTAATGCAAATTTTATTTTGGTTTCAAATGGTTTTCATTAATTACATGAATTATGTTGATATTTGTATAAACTATTAGTAAAAATCGTTATAAATGCTTTATTATTGATGTTTATGTATTATGTTATTAAAAAGCTTATTTTTAATTTCCTTAGTTTTTGTACTGATAAGCAATAAACTATTATTATATAAAAGAGCAAAAGAAATAAAATTAATTATTTGCTGACAGCTGGGAAAATTTAATCAGGCAATATAGACATGAAAAGTATCTGTAATTGTTTTTAAACCAACCACTTCCAGCCCCATTCAAGTTTTTATTCCTTATATGCTAATACTGAATGAGACTTCCAACCATTTTTTCTTTACAACATATTTTCCCTTATAACCTCTAACGCACCCCTTCGTAATTAACGTCATTCTTCCCTTCTTGACCGCATTTGCAACGACACCCCTGCACTTACCCACGAATCTTCGGTAGGCTACAAACTGCGCGAAATTTTATTGAAGACCTTCTCCTTATCTAAAAGTGCCGATTCCTATATGTCAGAACAAAGAAACACAAGAACTGCGCCATTTAGCTTCTCCTTTCCCCTTTTTCTAAGAACCTGAATTCCCAAGAACATAAGTCTACAAAAAGTCATTTATCCTTATAAAAATGGGACATGAGCTTCTGTTTCATTTATCAGATATTGTAAAATCTGTTCATTCAAAATAAATGTAGGATCGGTACTTACTATCTAGGAGTATGATGTTTGTAAATTTACTTCAGAGATGGTTGTCTAGGGGTTATCAATAATTCATCCGATTTATGGAAAACTCGAAAATTTAATGGAAACATGAATAGTTGCTACAAACTACAAAGTGATTACATTCATAGTAGGGAATAGATGATATTTTTTACAGATGGAATACAAATCAGCGTCTTTTACATTCAAACGTCTTTCAGTCGCGTTACCGTCTTAATGTTGGAATCGTCTGCTTTCTCTCCAGCGAAAGAAAAAAATTCTTTCGTACAGCTTGCAGCGTCATCTGATTATTATCGACGATGCCATCCCATATAAATATAAAATTAAAATTTGATATGTGCTAAAGTAAAATTTAATTTCTTTTACACTCATATGCTTAATAATGAGCCAGATCTTATTTATTCTACAAAGGATATCTATATATGTATATATATTTTTAATCTATCAACTAGCGGATTTGTAACGCACCTTAAATTAGTTTTCTTATCTAGATAAATATCAAAAAATCTTCGTTGATAAGAGAATGGTTTTAACTTTCAAATTTACCATTTTAGATAAATAGCTCTGATTTAATTTTAAAAATTCCCTTTATTAAATCTAAAAATTAGGTTTGTTATGCTGTTCTAAATTCACGTCAGTGTTATTGTAATACATGTCTTACTAAGATCTCCATTTTTAATCATTGAAGTTAGTTTAAAGATATTTAATTTTCTTGCAAGTTCTATAATTTAATATTAGAAATGTTTAAATATTTATTCTGCTTTTCAGTTACTCTAACAGATATTCTTTGACATACATTTAATTAATAATAATTGATAATGATGAATATTTGAGGCATTTTTATAATTGAGGAAAAAATTTTGAACTCTCTTATTTTCATATCTTGAGATTTTTAATTTCCTCTTCATCTATTTCTTTGCATTGCATTAAGTTTTCATGAATGTAGACTTTGTATATTGTTGTAAAGTATTTATGTGAATTTATATTTGAAGGACAATTTTCATAAACTCTTGCATCATAACTAGAGTTAACAGAAGATGTTTCTAACACTTTGGTACAGATTACTCCTTAATAAGTAGCTTATTTTACAATTTCGTTTCAGGCTTAATTATTTTTAAAATTAATTATTTGAAATTATTTGTAAAGAGAGATGGTCGCTAAATCCCACTAATAATATTTCTAATTGTTATAATTCATAATGCAACGAGTTCAAGTGATTTATGTTATACCTCATTTATGATTTTTATAAAATTTTCCAGTATTGGAATTAACAGCAGATACTCCTAATGCGATTTAGTTTAAAATTTAGATTACAATGATTTAAACTGCCATTTTCTTCAGAATTGATGCTTCCTAATATTTCATAATGGTATGTAGATAAGTTTAACACAATTACTAAACATGTACATCTATAATTCAGCACAATTTTGTAGTTACAAGTTATGCTGTTCTATCTTCTATTTCCTTTAATATATTGTTCAACACATAGCATCTCATCAAACTAATTTCAAGAGGTCTTACGACCAACGGTAAAGTCACTAAACATTAGTAGTTCGACCCGAGTTTCAAACCCCAGAGATACCCTAGCTATTTCTTTCTCTGTGCATATTTAATATGGGGAAATGCATTCTAAAATTTCAGTTTATGAAATAAAAAATATTTAAAATTTATTCTTTAAAAATGCTGCAAAGTTTTATTCATTAGTAATATTCACCTTTACCTTAGCGTATCGCTTTGTAAATCCTTTTAATGATAAAATAATAAGAAGGACATTAACTCAGTTTCTATGATTGAAACCTTGGTACAAATTATACACAGTTTTTCAAAAATCATAGACTTTATTCGAATATCAATAAATAATGGATTATTTCTCCTTCTAATTTGCCTAACATGTTTATTCCGGAATTTTCCTGAAAGTAATAAGTACTGAGCACTCCCCTTTAACAGGTTTATTCCGGAACTATACATTAGTACCGAATAATCGTTTGCACGCTTAACTATATTAAATTTTCCAGTCTAGTTAGTTAACTATATGAAATTTCCAGGCTAGTTCAGACACCATGTCTATTATTATCAGAGAAAGATGTTAAATCAAAAATAGCATTAACAGATGTAATTTGTAAGAAATATAATTCGTGCGCTTTATAATTACCTAATTTACAATACTATTATAACACTATTTGCTGTAGTATAAATGTTTCTAATGCTAATATGTGTGTTTAGTAATATTCTTTTTTTTCTGCTAGTTATTGCATTTATTACTGTTAGTCAAGTAATCAGCCTGCTTATTAAATATTCTTTACTTGTTCTTGTGATATGTAATTCTGTTTCTCAATTTTTTTGGCTGCTATTGGTTTCGGAAAGTAATATTAAGCAGTAACCCTCAGTTTTCTGAGAGGAAGGCTGTCTAATTCCCGGGCAGGCAAAGGGGGAAACCTTGATTCGTGCAGTTGGGTTATACCAGGATCTTCAGAGTGGTTTTGGCTTTGCGTCTAAGTAGAAGGTCCCTGATTCAACCTTCGAGAGCACATCAAGGTGCTATTTGTGATGATTTTATGAACATGCGCATCGAGGAAAATTTTTTATCTCATTCAAATTACCATCTTTCATTAAAATCAACAGAGAAAAAATTTAAAAACAAAATCTGAAAGCTTTCAGATTAAGCGTTTTGTGTGTTACCTTTATTTATAAAACATCATGTTCTTCGCACTTAAACCATAAAATTCAGTTCAAGAGCAATATCGCAAAATAATTTTAGAATGAGCATATTTATAGAATTTCCAATACACAGTTCCGCGCGCTGGAGATCAAAAAGTGTTTTTTTTCCCGTAGAGTGTTGCCATTGATAGCTTTTAAATCGTTGAGTTTCTCAATCAAAAATTCGTTTTAAGTTTTACAAAATATGAAATAGATAATAAAACAAATTCCAAACTCAAATTTGGGCTTCCAGATGTTCATATTCGGATAGAAGCGTACGTTATTCAAAATTGGATGGCTCTAGGCACCGTTGCTTTATCACAGTGCAAGAAACATACATAAATGTATGCAGATTCTTCATTATTTAATTTGTTTAAATATAATACAGGGCTCTAGTATTTGGTGGCAACAATTTGAAAAGTGAACCAACATTTATAGTGAATCAAGGCAAAATGGCAAAACGAAATTAAGAGTCCTTCTGGGCAAATTGCACCTTTGGACTAATAAAAAGGAACAAAAAAAATTAGATTTTAACAGCTATACAAAAGCGTTTGTTAAGGTTTTTTACGATCTCGATGAGCACTCAGCCTACCAGTCTGCCCTGGCACTCACTTCTGCTAAGCCGAGTTTTTTTTTTTTTTAATCTTTTGAATTTTATCATAAAGAATCGTTTTCTTCGCACTTAAGCCATATACAATTCAACAGCAAAATTCGTTTAACGTACATAACCATTATAATCAGTAATGACTCATCATTTAATGGGTGCACGATTTATAAATATACTAATCCGTCTGAAGTTTTGATTGTATTGACTGGTAGAGACATGGACATGAAATCTCTCCTTCTTTCCTGTTGATCTCTTTGCCAGAACATTGGCTCAGCACTGAAGTCAAAGAACTTTATTTTATTAAAAAGTTAATTGAGGTCATGAATATTTAACGTGATAAAAGTGTTTTGTCATTTTCTTGCATGACTGAGAATGCGGAAATCTTTGGAAAGAGTCGTGGAAACGACAGACAGTTTCTGTCTCTTCCCTTTCTTCTGAAATGCGGTGACTGAATTTCAGCTGTTAAATTTTTGATTGTTTACTTGTGTACTTCTTGCTTACACGTACACTGTGTTCGTACACTATGTACTTCTTGCTTGTCGGCTGGGTCAGTAAACCCGAAAAGAAGCTGTGCTTGAATGTATTGCAAACAACTTAAATCCGTTCCCCATGAAGATGTTTTGATTTCGCCATTGAGAAAAGAAGTCGAGGTGGCATATATCATACATTGATTTCATTTATTCAATGCTATGTGCATATAGCTTTATAGTACATACTTCTATGAAATTCCATTAAATAAGCGATGAGAGGTAAAAAGCTATTTAGCTTCAGATTTGATGTAATATAAAGCTTGTGAGGTTTATCTATTTATTTTTAACTAATAGTTTATTTTAATTTTGACTTTCCTCTTACTCTCTTTTCACCTATGCTTTTCATGCCAGAATGTAAATGAGATAGCGAGAGTTTATTCAGGTTAAGGTTGAATGAAGAGCTATTTAAGCAAGAGTTTCGGAAGTTATTTTTAGTGCATGGTCTGCCTATTCCAGGCCACGTTGTGCTGTGATTGTTAGCGACTTGCGTTAGCGGCTTTAATATGTCCATTAGACTTGTCTCGCCGGTTTACTACAAACCAGAGCTCTTTCTGCGCGTTTAAGTATTCTGTGAGCCGTTAGGCTAATCTACCACACCTCGAAATTAGTATTCGTTACGTTTTTGCTGTTAAGCCAGAAGTGCTGGCTTACTATAACCTAAGTTGTGTCATTTTTTAGTTTTATGCTTGAATAAAAGGGTCTTATACACCCTTCTTCTGATCTCTGCTTAGTTTCACAAGGTTAGAAGATAATTCTTCAAGAGTCTTTTTAAAAGTTAATGTTCCCAAAGAGACACAAGCTTTATAAGCTCACTGATTAAAGCATTAAATACCTCGAACAAAAGCTTCATAAAATATTTGTTTTCTGTTTGCAGACTTGGGATCCTCACTAAATACTGCCATTTCATTTCGGAGAAATGTTTGTTGTTAATTTTGTCTGCAAACGAACCTATGAAAAAAAAGCATCCTACGGCTAGAGCAACTGGCCCTTATAAATACAAAGATTCATGTGGCATTAATTTATGATGGAATACTATCATAATAAATGTTTTCCTTATCATATGACTTTGCATTTTGAACTTTTAAATGTCTGATTTTATACCCTACATCCTAAATTTCTGGAAGAATGGTACTTAAACTGGTAAACCTTTGGTGATTATTTAGTTTAAAATTATTTCAGCTGTTTTGCGTATAACGATCAGAGTGAAATAAAAAAAAAATTTTTTTTGATTTTTATACTGCATAATTTTTAAACTTTAAAGTAAACCCTTTCGGGCATTAGAATGTAATCTGAAGTTTTTCGAATTACTACATTTTTAGCTCTTTCCTTAATGGTAAAAGGGAAAAGAGTTAGAGACTGTCTATAATTTTTTCTTTTGGGGAACTGGTTTGGTGAAAATAGGTTGGAGCTAGATAGAGTACTCTTGCTTTTTTTTTAAATGAAGTGATCCAATACATTCCTTTATGTATTTATAAAACAAAAATAGTAATGAAAAATTGAAATAAAAATATAAACACTATTTACTGGTTGAAATTACGGATTTTAATTTCTAACTATTTATTTGTAACATCGCCGCTTAATAAAATTAGCGAATAATACAGTTTGTATATAAATGATGACGTAAGAGCGGTGAAATTTTCCATAATAAAATGATAAATGTGAAATTGGGAAGCATAAGAAAAGGAAAAGAGATGCCTTGAAAATTATGCTCGTGTTTAAATTTACTTACATTACCTTATTTACATTCATGATTTCTGATGTTTGAAACAAATTCCAACAAAATAATAAAAGCATTTCCTGTAGGATGTATGATGTCCATGAACTTTTATAAATATAGCCGACTTATGTGGTCTAGTTTAAATAAGATTTCCCAGCAGTTCTTGCGGTACCTCAGATTTTTCTGTAGAACAGCATATTCCAACTTAACACAGGATTCATTGATAAACCAATATCGTTGATAAATAGCAATTTGTTCTTTCTTCCATTCCAAAATTTGTGCATTGAAAGTTAAGTATCATTTATGCATCACGCTGCCGTCTCATCTTCTAGCTTGCTTGAAATAAGTTTGTAAGGTTTTAGTTAAGCTAGCAAAGTTTTATTTTAATTTAAATCTTTCTATATCTTCTCTGTTTCAACTTCCCGTCAGAAGAAGCGCGTTTTCAGCTTATGCTAATTTGAAGTAGAGCCAAGTACTATTTAAACCAGGGGTAGAAACCTCTTAGTGTGAGAGAGCTTTTAGTCTCAGATCACGATTTTAGATACTTGGTATATTTAGATACTTGGTTTAAGTCTTCTCATGTACTGTTTTATACTGTGTATATCGAATGTGTGTACAGTTATATTATATACTGCTCTTGCACTATGCAATTATGTTTAAACATGTTGGTATTTAGATATTCAGTGTAAGTCTTCCACTATCTGTTTTAATTTAAAGTATTACTGAGGCTATCCATATTAATTTGCTAATAACTGTGGCATTTATCCCCATGGAAAGGCCATTGACAATGTATATAATCTATGTACAGTAACCACGTCATGTGATAGCCATGCATAATAGCATAACGGTTTAACTACGTCTGATCATTGTGCATCATTCTCAAAAATAATTCCACGGAAATATCCACAAAAGAACGATGGTTTTTTTTCCTAGAACTTTGGACTCTCCACTTCTACTATTACTATGACTATGGACTCATTTAGTGATCCAAACGTGAAGGTATATTTCTGTCAAAAGAAATCCTTTCCCCCACGAATAATCGTAGCATTCCCATGCAAGGTGACTAAGCAATAATAACCATTCTAGTCCATGAAACACTTCAGTGACAACATATAAATTTACGTCTGTAGGTCCTACCCAGTGATTCTTCCACTGAACAGGCATCATTCCGCATGGATTTCTAGGACGGAAGCCTGCTCCGTGGCGTACAGTCTCAGATCACGGTCATTCTGTTCGACGTTCGCCTGACCAGCTAGCAGCTAAAATTATAAGCCATAGTGCTTACTACGTGATTGCATATTGAAATAAATTGAAGTGCGCTAGTATTAGTATTTCTTCCTACGCACCATTTAGTTAGAGGCCAACTCCGTGATTTAGCTCTGTGAGCAAAGATTTACTTAAATTTATATTTAGCTTAGTTTAAATTTATCTGATTGTTAAGTTAGGCCCAAGTGTGGTCTTTTACTTTCTGTATCCCTCCCGAGTTGGGAAGTGTGTAAATAATATTGATTTAATAAAAGAGGATTTTAAATCCCTTTCAAGTGCAGTTATTCTCCAGCACAGTATCTACACCAGAACACAGCTGATTTCAGCTCCCTGTTCCAGATCAGGACTTTAAGGAGTTACTTCAACATGTTTGCAAAACACATGCACAGAACACTGAGTCCTGACAAGTTGTACTATTCATGGAAACTTTCAACTCTATAATAATAAAAGAATTTCCGACTAAAGCAACAGAAAGTGTAACAAGGTCATACAAGTTCCTTTTGTATTTACTCCTTTAGGTGCAGTGTATACAAGCCAATTTCCCTTGCGAAGTCAGCCACGAAGGTATCCCTCTTCTTAGGCAGATAGTCCTAGTGTGCTTTGCCATAATTAACTAAACCAAACCTTTGGTACAGTTTGTCTAAAGAAAAACTGAACGTTTTCCACCTTGGAACTCAAAATTGCCATCTAAAACCTGAAGTATGATTTTCAATCGCCCACTTTTGCTCTTCGTGCTAAAATATTGAGAAAAACAGATAATTAATATCTTTCGAGAAATTTGGATCGATGCGTCAGCACTAATTAGCACATTTTCGCAAAATTAAACTGGTGCAACAAGTTCTGTTTTCAAATTTATTAAGTTTCACGGAAAGACTTGCAATGAACTTTAAGTTTGCTTGCTTGTTCCAATGATAATTTTCCATTCCCAAATTCACATGTAAAAAAAAATGTTTCGAAGATTGCAGAGAATGCATTTATGGTGATTCAAAATTAGGCCATTCTAAGACTTGAAATCCTCACTTTATGCTACAGAAATGCTATGTCTAATAGCTACGTGTTCAACTCAGAATGTGGCTGACGCCCAGGAGCCTGTGGCAAGTATCTCCTAGCACAGGGATGGGCAAACTACAGCCCGCGGGCCAAATCCGGCCCCTTGGAAGACTGTATCCGGCCCGCGGATAGAATCTTAATTTGCCGGTCAGAGGCAAACTAAAAGAAATATATATTTAAATATTATATCTCCATCTCCTTTTCTACTTTGTTTAAATATTACTTTTTTTCTTCCTTTTGTTCAAATTATTGATGATCTTTTTACTGTCTCTATTTTGTTTTACAAAACATAAATCGATGGAAATAGCAAGCACAAACACCTTTCAATCGGTAAAGTGTTAAACGCGGAGGTACTTTGGTAGTTATGCTGTAGATTGGCTTAAGAATCGTTATCTGTTTTTCGGGGAGAAGTAGGCAATTCCAATATAAGTGAATCAGACCTCACATTTGGCAGACTGCTCATTTTAAGCTCCAGCCAGCAGTCTTTTCTTTTGTCGCGAATTCTAGTATTTTTGATTGCGTATGGAAAGATTGCGGACATATAGCATCATTGTGCATAGTGGTTTTGAAATTGTTAAAAGTATAGCGTAGCTAGTGCTTGTTTGGGTTATTCGTAAAATATTTCAACCCCAAAATGTCTACTAAAAAACGTAAAGTTGATTCAGAATGCCATGCTTTTAATGATAAATGGACCTAGAAATATTTTTTACAGTTGTAAAAGATAAACCAGTGTGTCTCATCTGCAATGAAGCTGTAGCAGTCTTCAAAGAATATAACATCATTATCGAAAGTGAGTTTCCCGAATTTAATATCTCACGCCCAGAAAATCAGTGCTATGTTTGCTTCATCTTATATATGTGAACAAGTGTTTTCAACAATGAA
>KK121329.1:72715-114901 GCA_000611955.2 Stegodyphus mimosarum
TTGAGAGTAAGCCACTACTTGGGCTGAACTAAAATAATATGAAAATAAAGTGTGTTAACAAATTCAAATCCCTAACTTAGGTTAAGTAGGACGGCGAGGGAAGCTTAACTCTTAGTGAAATGCAATAATGCGAATTTCACTAGCCAACACTGGTAATTGCAAATGCCTATGAAGGTGAACTTTCAGTAGACAGAGGAAATCTTTGCGCGCACAGCCTTACGGCGATAAATCCAAGGCTCTGTCTTTCCCCTCGTTAACTCCTGCCTTTTAACTGCTAACAGATATATGCGATTTGCATAAATATCTCGCTCGCGCTAAATTCGGGCAGCAACTGAAACTTTGAGATATCGATAGGAAAGTTCAAACAAAAAATAATTTGGTTAATTAAAATAATGAATGCTACACAGAAAAACCTAAACCACCATATACAGTTAAAAACAGATAAAAAGCATTTTACATTTAAAATTAAGTTTCTACGCAGGAACAAACAATTCGGCCAGCGGGCAGGAAGCAAAATTTTCGGTATACAAAACTGAAAGTTAACTTTTGGTCCCACTGGGCAAAAAGACACTGAAGTTGGTGCGCCAACAAGCTTAATTCACTATTCCACTAAGAGTTTTAAACGTAAGCAAATGGGGCCCCTGTTAGGCCTAGCGCAATTTCAACTTTTAAATTGTTGATAATTCTACAACTATTGTACTAAAGTAAATTGTTTACTAAAGGCGAAAAAAAAAACCTTAACTGAAACATAAAAATAATATAATCCAACCACTTTTAAAACAAAAAAAGGACAGTTTTTCGGCGTATAAGAATAAAAGGTCATCTAGTCGGGTAATAGAGGGGATATATATATATATATATGTGGTGAGGCAGATTGCAGCAAAAAAAGGAAGTGCACAACTGCATTTTATAGCAGTCCCATATACAAAATTTCAACGTCCTATGGCTACTCGTTTCGGAATTGTGCGAGATACTGCATACATACGTAAGTACAGATGCGACGAAAATATCTATTCTGAATCTTTTTCAAATGTATTTTAAAAATTCGTTTGCAAAAAAGAGTTTTTTGTACATACAGATGACCCGCAAAAAGATCGTTCAGTTGGATTCGAGAGTGGTAAAAATGGATATTTTCGTTGAAATATGATACCCGAAATTTTTCGAGATTACAATACTTCCTTTGCATCGTACTAGGAAATACAAACTCATAAACTCAAAGTGATACTTTCAGTGAAACTTTTAACAACGGAACTCAATCATTTAGTGTCTGATATTTAATTTATGTCTAAATTATCAAATTTACTCTAGATTTTGTGCTAATAAAGCATTATGCCCTAGTTGCGTCGATTTTAGACATATTTTATTTTAAACATAGAAACATATTTTATTTTAAATTTTTGTAAATAATTTGGCTTAACTGTGGATTAAATATTTATTTCCTTAAATTTAATGAACAAGAAAGAAAAGCAGCCATTCAGAATTTTACTAATTTTAATTTTGAAAGACGAAAGCTGCTTTTTAAACAAATTTCACATTAATCTTATCCACGCTGACTATAAAAATAGGAATTTATTTATTGAAAGTCAACTAGTTAAGAAATGGATATCTTCGTTTTAATTCAATTTAATAAGTGAGACCTGAATTCCTGATTTAAACTATCAGTGCGCATAACGGTTTCCTTAGCATTTTTCTTATTATAAATGCACAAAAAGAAATCTGCACTTAAAATATTTATTAACTAGTCATAAAGCAGATCAGTTATTAGAGGTAATCTAATTAATATGAAAACTTAATCCTTATTTTAAGAGACTAGTATGTTCTTCACAAATATCTCTCGATATGAGAAGACCGCTATACTGCACTTCGTTTTTACGAAAGGCCTACATTAATACTTTTTTCACTATTCGAAAGAATTTTCGCTTTTATGAAAAAAGTGAAAGAATTAGCTTTTATTTTATGCAGTGAGGTAAGCATGTAATATTTTTACGTTTAAGGTAAATTTGAAAGGCATTTTGAGAGTTTAGGAAGAATGGTATGACAAAATAATAGTGAACGAAACAGTTGTTGTATTGACTTTAGAAATGCCCTTAAGAAGTCTTTTCAAAATTTTCGGTTCTTTCATTACATTATACAGCCTAAATACAACTTTCCTCACCTTGCATTCTTAGGAAATGTTGCTGCTGCGCGAAACATAAAATTTTTCGATTCATTTTCCTCATGGCCTTCCGCTGAACCGGTTCTCAAATTGCTTCCGTTTGGCAAAACGTAAGATATTTAATTTATCTTACGAACTAAGTCAATTTGCAATTGCTGAACAAACTGCGCGAATTAAAAATAACAAATGTATTTCTTAATAATTTGTAATTTTAAATTTTTAATTTTATACTATTTTAATAACACAGACTGTGTTTAAATAATATTAGAAAGATTTCGGGGAGCTGTTTAATTATGTGATTTCTGTGATAGAAAAGCTTCTCATAAAATTTCCTGGGCTATTGATTTTTATTCTTTTTCCGCTACTTTCCAAAGTCCAGCAATCGTGGTAGGTCTGCGCTTACAAAGAGTTCTTTTCAAGGGACCAGAGGAACAAAACTCCAAAGGCGAAATGTCAGAGAACTCTACAGAATACATTAAAAAGGTATATATGCGGTACTTATATCAGCCTTCATTTTTTTCAAGAAATCCAGTGGTACTTTTCGAAGCATGACTTGTCGCTTTGTCTTGATGAAATTTCGTTCCTTGAAAGTTACTGGGACAAGGAAATGTAATTTCTTCTGTGAATATCAGATGTAAAACTTTCTTCTGATAGTACTTGAGTTGATTCTGTAACATTTTCCCTCTTATTTTTTATTTCTCATTGTAAGAAAGTCCTGCGACAGTCATAAATCCCTTACTGAAACTTTTTCATGGAACCTGGTTTGTACATTTTTTCTCTTAGTTTCGATAATACTTAGATCTTTTTTGCCGTAGTCATAGGATAAACCCATGCGTCATCAAGAATAACAATGTATTTCTATTTATCTCTTGCTAATAAGTTTTCATGGAAGGTTCTACAAATTGTTCTGAGTTGAGTCATATGCCTTGGCAAAAAATAATGAACATTCTGTATTTGAACTTTTTTAAGTTGTAATTTTCGGTTATTATTTTGTTGCCACGGATGTATTTAAAGACTCTGAAATTGATAATTGTGTCGCGGATTTTCTTTTGTTAACAACAATTTAACTTTGAAAACGCATCTTTTTCGGGTATTAGCTTGGAGTCTTCTTTCCCTGTGAAATAATTATAGCTGTTGTCAGATATTTTTATAGCAAAACATTTGCCTTTTCTCAATTCTTTATCGAAATCGTCTTAAAAATCTGTAAACACCCTCTGTATAGTTACAGTAATTATTAAAAGATATTTCTAATGCTACATACACGATGTGTCTACGTTACATACAATATTTTAGGATTAAGTTATTATAGAATGAAAAGTTGAAAAAAACAACATTTTTATTTTATTAATCTTCAAAACACAGTCCTTGTAAACCCATGTTAATGCTTGACACCTTCATATGGGTGACTGATTCCTTCGTAGAACTCATCTGTTTGAATACTATTTAGTTTCTGAAGCTGTACTGCTATTAAAATAATGACTTGTATGATAAGACCTTGAGTAAGAGGAAATAGTTTGCAGGTACCAAATCTAATCATTCAAAGGGGGGAAAGTTGAAAACTGTTACACTTTTCGTCTTTCGAAATTATTTGATGAAAATGGAATTGTACGATGGCGTATTATCTTGCGGCAGAAACTCTTTATTCGATTGAACATTCTCAGTCCTGTTGTAGAGATTTCTCTTCAGATGTTTAGCCATTATGTCTCTATAAAACAGGGAATTTACCTTCTGTCCCTCAAGTGCAAATTCCTTATAAATTAACTCTCTACAGTCAAAAAATTTACCAACATAGGATTTGTAAGCCACATGGGATTTGTAAGTTTTAGTGGCAGTGGTGAACTTTCTCCAACCGAAGCAGATGATTATCGTTATCTCACATGATCATACCAGTAAAAAAGCACCAAAAACAATTAGACTCGTGTCCAGACACAGTTTATTTAGGGGAAAAAATAGGAAAAAAATCTAAAAGCCTTCATATTTTACATTACGCTTGAGTTTGTTAATCAAAAATTCGTTAAAGTTTTACAAAATATGAAATAGATAATAAAACAAATTCCAAATTTGGACTTCTAGATGCCCATATTCGGGTGGAAACGTACGTTATTCAAAATTGGACGGCTCTACGAAACTTTGTTTTATCACAGTGAGAGAATCATATATACATTTATGCAGATTCCTCATTATTTAATTTCTTTAAATATAATACAGGAGTCTAATATTTGGTGGCAACAATTTGAAAATTGAACCGATATTTCTACGCAAAATGCCGAAGCGAAGTTAATAGTCCTTTTGGGCAAATTGTCCCTTTGGACTAACAATACGTAAAATCGTAATATCTCCGCAGTTAGTGCCTTAAGAGAAAAAAACGAGAAAAAAATTTCTAGAATCTTCCGCTAAACTTTGTGAGCAGTGTTTTCCATAATATTAAGCACATCATCTATCATTCGAAGATACAAGTAATGATTTATCAGCCACAGATTTTTCGAACATTTTCAATACTCTCATCCATTCGAGACTGCGAAGGGCCGTCTAGATTCAAGATCACTTTCTTCGCGTTCATAGTGAAATAGTTCGTATCAACGAAAAAACATTGAATCATTTTAAACTGTGTTTTGCGAAACATTTCAAACACCTCTACTGCTGTTTTTTCCGCATTACAGCAAAACTTTATTGCTACTCTTTGTTCAGTTTTAGAATCCATAAAAATAGCTATGACATGGTTTAAAATAAATGTTAATTGCTTAGAAATTCTTTCCATAAGAATAGATGAATAGAAGCTAGATGTTATGTCATAGTAACACTGGTTGTTAATTATCGTTTGAAAGATAAGTTTATTAATAAAAATAATGAAGATTTTGTAGACGCACTGTACATTGCTTACCCTTATGATTTTGTTTTTCACTGCTTTCTACAATTAGGCACAGCAAGTAACAAACCAAAGCTTTCTTCACTGATATAGAAAAAAATGTAAGCGTTTTAGAGTTAAGTGACGTTTCTGCCCTAACTGATTTTGTGATGACTGAAATGTTAAAAGATATTCATTTTCAGATTTCCCTTCTTTGCATTTAATCGCGCTAATCTCTGATAACGTAACGTAACCTACAGTTTGAGCTCGCCGTATTCTCGACTGTTTGCGAGACAAACCTGCGCTTTATTACATGTATAGAGTTTCTTTGAACTCCTAAAATTATACTTTTTAAAATGTTTGCGTTCTATGAACTTCCAGTTAAACTTCAGAAATATAAAAGAAAGTGTTTATATCCGGTTATGACTAAACCACGATGCCTGTAACAGGAAAATAGTCAAGCTAAAACATTTGGAATAAGAAAAATTCATTAGCAGTGAACTATCTAAGCCCTTTCACACTGATAATCATTAGTGCCAAAATTATCTCATAAAATTCACACAGTTTCTCCTTTATCAAGTTTATTTTTCTTTCCATTGCGACGACAATAGAACAACAGAAAAATGTAATTTGTTGTTCAAAGGCAGGAAATAAGTTTCGAAACTTTTATCTTACTATTATTTTTTAATGTAATTTTTATTATATTTTCCTTTTAGTATGATTGCTTGTTAGCCTACGCTCGAAATGTAATTGTCATTCGGAGTGGGAAGCGGCCTAAACATGGAAGAAACTTCCTTTTTCCTATATGTGGGTGAACACTTCGTAATTAAATACCAAAATCTACTTCAAGGTTCACTTCCGATTTAGTATTATTTGCGGAACATTTTCCATTAAATGGTCAAATAATTGCTTTCCCTGAAACCATTGTTCAGACGTATTACTTCGTTTCCGAATTTCCAGAACCTAGTAAATTAAAGTACATAATAAACAATTCCTAAACTTATCAGTTTCCCGTATCTAGATTAGCGGATCCAAGACTTTTCAATAACCCACACCCGTAGTATATCCGATTGATTAATAATCACACCTAACAGTTAAATAATATCTCTTTTATAAAACGCATTTGCAGTCATAAAATATTACTGTTACACCTCTGCCCCTGGTTGGGCATCTCTAAAACTGATTAATGTGCTCTATATTTCTTAGAGTGACAAGCAATGCTACGTTTGTAATGTAGCAGTAATAATACTGTAATTCTTTTCAGAGAAAAGAAAATGATACGGAAGACCAAGCTTAATTTTTTTTTTGTGAAAAATGTAGATTTGGTAAGATATTACGTTGTTATCTGCAAAATACGTTGATCAAAAGAAAATTATTTGAAAATTGATGCATATTTTTTTTTACGTTTCCTCGTGTCTTTTAGTTTTTTCTTCGGGTTTATTTTTGAATTGTAAGCCTTCTGCTATTTCTTCGGAAACAGCCTCGTTAAATCAAGTCTCGAACAGGCCACATCGCGCAAAATATGATTTACAAAATACGACAAATGTTAGAAGCTACTTTCTTAAGTGATATATTTTTTGTACTCTTCAAAATTTGATCCTCGGATTAATGAGGCATAAAAAACGGAAACTTCAGTTTTATTTCAAAGAGATGGAAATCACAATCCGTCAGTATAAAACAAAACTGCCTAAGGGGGAAAAGAGGAAAAGAAACTGCGTGGGATAACACTATATTCGCTTACTTTAAAATAGGCACTGCCAAGGCCCTTTCTGTCTCTTTTCCATCTGAGATCGTAAATTGTGTCGTCATCACGGTAGAACACTCATTTTCTCCACCTGACTTGGAACTGTAGTTCAAGTTAGTTTTCACGCGTGCGCTTTTCGCGAAGTGAAACACGCTAAATGTAAATGAAGTGAGGAAAACACAATTATAAAACTCGACCATCTGCCTCAGCTTTCAGTTACAGGTAAAGCGGAAGGAAAAGTGACTTGAAATGCCTGTTTTAAAGGAATACACTATAGTGATAGCAGATTATGTCACTGTCTCTAAGAGTTTTTTCAATCCGTAAGTAGGCAATTTAACTGTGCATCATCCGGAATATGTAAGCGTTATTAAAACATGTTAGAAATAAATTACTAAATAGTAAAATAAATCAAATGTACCGCTATTAATCTTTTAATTTCACGTTGATTCCTATAGAAAAACAAGAGTGATATAAACGAAGACGTTAGTCCTTTTGTTCTAAATGTTGATTTGAATTATATAAACAAATATAATTACTCTTCAGATTAAATTGCTAAAAAATACAAGCAGATTATGAATAGTATTTTTCTGTTAATTGGGTCATATATGGATTATAATATGAGTTATGGGTGTTAAAGTTTATATAGGTTATGTATGGGCTATAACATGGGTTAATTCATTTCTTTAAGTTTTGCTGACTGTTACCAGATTAACCATAATTTTGGGGTTAAGCGTTAAATGTCGTCAACCCCGGTTAATCGGGTGTGGATTGTATCTATACAAAAAAAAATTCTTTTTCAAATCAGATCTTTGACTATTATTACCTAATTAAAACAGACATCACATTATTGACAAAAAGGCTTTAGCAGAGTTTCCTTTTGGAATCATACGAAGTTTCACTTCTACTCTAAATTTGGCTGCTTTTAAAAAAAGGCAGTGTTCTGAATATTACACCTTGATAAGGAGAGCTCTTTCTGAAAACTTGTACTCTGCCATAACCTTGTTAAAAACTTTTCGTTCTGCCATTAAAAAAAGGTTCATTAAGTTGAGGTCGTTATGTGATCTAGCCTATGCATTCCAGAAATTTATTCAATTATATATCTTGTAATTAAAAAGTCAATAGTTTAAAGAATTTCGATTGTTTTCCCAATATTAGAAGCTTTTGCACTTTATCATTAAGATATTTTTCCCATCGTTAAGCGGATTTGAACTTAATCGACAAATTTTACTCTGAGAAAATAGGGCCAGGAAACTGCTTTTATTTTTCTTAAAGTGTTTTGTGTTTATCGGCACCTGTTCATGACATTTGTAAAATAAGCAGGTCGCATAAATTTCCTTGCAAAGAAATGGGCATTTGTAATGTAAAGATCAGTTAAGAGTACAAGATCTAAACCGGGATTCACATCTCCAAAGAACCCTGTTAATGAAAGCATACAACAACGTTCTTTTGAAGCTCTTCAACGCCAGCTTTTCCTCATTTTCATAATTATCAATAGGATTATGAGAAATTCTGAAGGTGATTTCCTGGCCCCCTAAACAATAAAATCTTAGGTCCGGACCTTTCGAGCCTGGACTATAATTAGGGATAGTATGTATAATAAGGAACCTACATCATGTTATTTATGATTAGCTAAATATTGCATTCTTTTGCATCCTCTTCCTCCTCTCCAAAAAAACTGCAAGCATTTATTTTAGAGTAATAAAATTTTTCCAATTCATTATATTCTTATGTAAAGCACTTGTTAAAATATCCGTTTTCAGTAACTGAGCTGGAAATTAAAAAATATAAAGGGAAATGCAACCGAGCCTCCTTTCAGTGGATACTAACGGGACTAAGGCTCAGTCCTCCTTATTCATGTAGTAGTTGATTAATAAAAATGCATTGATTTCTTAGTCTGAGGATTCGGGGTTCAAGAACTGTGCTTGAACGGGGAGTTTCCGCTAATGTGTAGTGTCCATTAACGGAGTTTCGACTATATCTATTCATAACTGATATGTATATTTGGTGCTGAAGTATGTTCACTGATTTTGTTTATACTCCACCGTTTTGTTAACGAAAACTGGCTCATAGTACACAATCGAGGGCGAGTGCTAGAGTGTCATGTATAAAGCTTAGCTACTTATATGTTGTCTACCCCTTTCCTTGCGTGTGTAATATCGGTTGTCTTCTATGGTACATCTGGGCCATATTTTCACTAGGAAGACAACTAACAACAACAATTTTAACTACTATAACTGTTAAAGCTAATAAAAATTAGCAAATTGTATTCGATTTTGTATTTAAATGAAATCAAGAAGGCACAATACCCACCAGCATTCGAACGAGTGAATAAAATTATTGAGCACTGATACGTCTATAGGGTTTCAAATCCTAATAAGCGTGTTTGCTGCGTTAGTACTTTCACGGTCTCCACGTGTGCAAAAAATGTAAATGGACTTTTTCTGAAATGACATATCGATTGTAGTCCATATTTCTATTCCACAATAATTTTCTCTTTCATTGCGCAGGAAAGGGAAAAATGGTCCATCGTTTATTCTTTCAAATAATTTTAACAAAGTGCCTAAACCATATTTCGCGTAATTATTTATCACTTATAAGAAATATGTCAAGTTTCAAAAAGCGTCAATATATAAATTCACGTATATCTTGCGAAATTTTGAATAAAAAACTATAATTTTTGAAAGTATACCTAGAAATACATGTACTTTAATGTGATGGTAAACATTTTATAGGTTACAATTCAAAAACTTTTTCGAAAAATTTCATAAAATTTACTGTAAAATGCAAACTTTAAAAACAAAGCAGAAAATATCTGCAAATTTTATTTGAATTGTACCTAAATGCTCAAGTGGCAATTCGGTCCGGGCTTGCTGCATGGGCGTTTTTGTGGTTTCCCTATGTGTAACGTGTATATGAGCCAGTTCCCCTTAGAAATTCTCCACAAAGGCATCCCTTCCCTTAGGGAAAAGAAATCAAGTAAGTTTAATAAAAAAGAGATATTAATAAATATATATCAAATTCACTTCTATTAACTACCAATTAGCTACCAAATCCAATTAACAAGTTACTATAAAATAGAAATTTTAAGAATAAATCAGAAAATATCTGCAGATTTTATTTGGATTGTACCTAAATTTCGAACTGTGAAAGAAGGAATCAAGTACATTTAATAAAAAAGAGATATTAATAAATATATACCAAATTCAATTAACACTGAGGAGCTAAAGTTTTGAGAGCTAATTTTTTAAAAACTGCTCATGCGATTTTTACAAAACTTGGCAGTTTGGCATAACTTGAGTCCTAGAATCGAAATATGGAAGAAAATCGGTATGTCATTTCAGGAAACGTCCGATTTTGAATCTAAATACCTATTGCCAGAACAATGTTATATATACATCGAATATATATCTCAAGTCTCGATTTCGAGACATGTAAAACGCAAGTTTATTTCATTCTCATCTTTCCTATTTATCTGTATATATATAAGGAAGAAAGTCTGTGTGTTTGGTTGTCCTCTAATAATTCAGTCACTACTATAGCTATTGTCACGAAATTTTCTACAATTCTTTTCTGAATCCTGGAAAATGTAGACGTCTACTTAAAAAAAAAAGTAGCTAAAATTAGAGATATTAATTAAAAACTCTGAAAAACGATAATTTTCGCCCTCATTTTTCCGAGTGGCAACAGTCTCGCAAGCTGGAGATGACAATGAGATACATTCCGGTGATGTCAGAGGTCACGTGATGTAAGAACTGCTAATGTAAACAAACAAGCTTGTGCTGTGGTAGATGTGTTGAAAATTCGGATATTAGGCAACAGTATATATTCCAACAAGCCACCAGAATATGAGATAGTATTGACAGTTTAAGAATAATACTTGCCTATATAAAGGCAACAACTTCAGATAGCCAAGCATTTCTAAAGAAACAGTGTAGAAAAAGTTACATGTTGAGAGGATTGGGATACTCATTTCTATGTACATCATAAAATTAGAACACACATTGAACATTTATAGTTTTATCAGTAAAATTTGGAAGCTTTCTACTTGATTTCATATAGTATTAATTAACTTTATTTTTTAAATTATTTCCAGTACTTTTTTGAAATCTCATGAATCATTTGCTGAATTATTTCTGTACACTGCAGAAGGAAATGCATAAAATAATGTTCATGTATGTTGTTGTTCTACACTGAAAAGAAAAACATAATTACTATTATAATTTTAAGTCACAATTTTATCAGCCTGACAAGCACAACAAGATGGTTTTCAAAATGGTGTACTCAAATGTCTGGAAAATTATAAATACAGTTGCCCTAAAATTATGTGACGGTAGTGATATTAATATTATACACAGTTCAAAATTAATACATAATTTTGTACCCCTTGAAATTTAATTGTTTGACTCTTAATCTACAGATGGCATAAACTTCAGATTAACATGTATTTTTTATATTAGAGTATAAATGTCAAAAAGAAAATTGTATGGATTTGCACAACTGAGTTCGCTGTAATTTTAGCTGTGAAATTAATAATTTTTTGGTCATAGATATTCCTTTATTTTATAGTAGAACGCGATAAAATATACTACATTTATGAGTATTGATTAAAACTTGATTATAACACCCACATTATTAAAACACAACGTGATGAAATTTAGTGGTATAGAATGTTCTATGGCACTGTAATTCATAAGAGAAAATTGGCTTGGTGTTAATGTTTTTGCAAATAAGCAGCTCTTTCATGAATTCAACTATTTCAATAATTTAGAACAAGTATTTATGAACTATAACAAATATTTACATTGTACAGTTTGGAAACAATTATTCAAGGTCTCGGGAATACTTTTCAACTATTAATATACACTTAAAATTCCTAATAAAGTAAAAGATGAATATTGGTAAGTATCGTGCATAAAAGAAAATTTATGGATCTTACCTCATTTTCTGCAGAAATTTCCACAGACGTTTTATAATTAATTGTTTTCTTCATTTCTGCTTTAACACAGCTTGCTAGAAGTACTTTACTATCTGGCATTACTTTAAAACAAATGTTATTAACGTGTTTTTCCTTGAACAAGAGAAGACCTTTTTTATTAACATAAAGAAAAGAGAAATAACTTCTAAGAGTACTTTTTAATTTTTCACAATAGCTGTAAATTTCTAAATTAGAAAAATCAATTTATTTTAGTGGTACATAGGCTATAAACTCCATCGTAGACTGCGGACGTGCAGAGATTGTTGTTCTTAAACCACGTGACCACTTTTCCCCTCTTCTTCTCTTGCGGAATGTATCTCATTTGCTTTATTTCGAAAATTGTTGCCATTGCTCGCTTTCAAATCCTAGAGTTTGTTAATAAAAAATTTCGAAGTTTTAGATGAAATAAAAATAGCATTGCCAGACATTAAATACATTATTCCCAATTCCGAAAATTCGTGAGGCCCACCAGCGGCCGAGCGGTAAAGACGCTGAACACTGGTAGTTCGGTCCGAGGTTCGAATCCCGCGAACGGGCTGGCTGCATGGGCGTTTTCGTGGTTTTCCCCATGTGTAACGTGTATACGAGCCAGTTTCCCTTAGAAAGTCCTCCACGAAGGCATCCCTCCCTTTAGGCAGATAGCCCTCGTGTGCTTTGCCATAATTAAATAACCTAACCTAACCTAACCGAAAATTCGTGGGAAGCCATTTCGGCTGTTCCCATCTTCGTACGACTTTAATCAGCCGAAATATTAATTAAAAACTCTGAAAGCGCTCATTTTCGCACTCATTTTTCTGAGTGGCAACAGTCTCGCGCATTAAGATAAAAATGCTTTATTTCGAAAAGTGTTGCTACTGCTCGCTTTCAAATCGTAGAGTTTGTTAATAAACAATTTGCAAATTTTACAAAATCTATACATGTAAAGAAGAATTTCTTTTGTGTGTTTGCTTGTTCGCGTTATTCATTTCTGATCAATTTTTTGCCACATTTAATCGACTAAAATTGAATATGTGAAATATTGGATGGAACTTGAACTTTTATGACCATTGGATTAGAAAGACAAAAATCATTAAAAACTGCGTGCCACTGTTGCTGATATAATGAAAGGAAGTTAGCTTATTTTTCTATGGAAATTTTTTATGTGAGTTCCATATCGCATCAGACTGAAAATTGTATGAATATGAATCGTACTTTTTGCATAGTTATCGGAGAAGCATTACAGCGGTATCGTTCTCTCTGTTATTAGATGCATTACTCTCAACCTAATTAGACTGGCATCGCGTACTTCAGCTAGTTACTAATATAAAAGTTGTAAAAATATTAATATGTTACACTTTGTTAATAAACAAGCGTGTTTGTTTATTTATTTTTACCTGAGTTTATGAGTTTATTACTATCTGTTTTCCATTTCACTTGCTTAATGTAACTGTGTTTACATTACTTTAAAAAAAAATTATATTAGCCTACTAATTTCGGAACAACATTCCAGCAATCTAAATTTTCGAAACTCTTGCAAGAAAAGAACATGAAAACAGTGCTATAAATCTTAGCTTTGCGCAACAGGAAAATTACCAATATCTGAATACATATTTTATCAGCGAAAACAAAGACGTCATCACAGAATAATAGAAGACGTCATCGTAGACCACAGAATTTGTTTTTAATAACAGCGGTGGACATAGTCCAACAAAGGAAAGGGAAATCTTGAAACTTCACCTCAGTAACCTTGAGTTGAAGCACGAGTTTCGATACGCTGGAAATAGGTAGGCTCTGAAATCAATTTGAAAGTATATCTCTTTATTATATCATCACTTCAGGGTTACGAATCTTCCCCATGTCGTTGATCCCGAGGAAATAATACGTTCGTGAAAAATGTTTTTAAAGACGACCCGAATTCTATTTCTATCATCGGAGGGAAGTGATGCAAGGTAGTTATTCATTGAGGAAGTTAACGTAATATGCACTTTTTTCCTTCTCCGTCGCAGATGTTTTGTTTCCTGATCAGCCAAACGTTTTCTCTTTCACTTAACGCACGCAAGGTTCTTTTGCTATTTCATAAAAATTGCGGCGGTAGGTATCAAGTGTCAAAACACAAAAACAAAGCAAATATATATTCCAGTCTAGAATTTTGAATTCCAAAATAATAAAAAACTCCTGTCAAAAAACTTTAGATTCCATCGTAACTCCCGAAAGCTGGTATAAGCATGTATTTTTGCAGTTAAAACCTGCGCTTATAGAATAATACTTCAGAAAAGTATTTATTATAATGAGAAATATATATTGGTTTATACGCAATGATATGTAAACTAAAAAGGAACTGATTAGATTCAGATTTTTACGATCCAAACTTTGCTGTAATACTCATTGACAGGAAATCATGCAAATCAAGTAAACTCTGCCGAAGCACTCAGCATTTCTAAGAACTTAAATAAACATCAGCATTAAACACCATCTTTCTAAACAAGCGCCTGGCCCCAGCCACCACCCCAAGCTCTTATTGGACACTACTTGTGATGTCATAGATTGACAAAATGAATTCTTCGCGGCATTTTTGCTCGCGAAAAGCTTGCTTTAATTGCAAGTACTCTGTTACATTCCACAAATTCACATTTATACAAAACATAAACAAGACCAAAAAAGTATAAGTTCATCTAACTTACACGAAACCGATAATAAAATCTCTTCAACCTGACGTCATAAACGGCAACCAATAAGAACAGGGGTGGTGGCTGGGGCCAGGAGCTTGTTCTTTCTAAGGGGAGAGCTTAAATTGCCGGAGCCCGGCTCCTGTATTTAGATTAAGATTTGAGAGGTAAATCGCATTTCTAGCAAGAGCGCACTGGAGTCCTAAATAACACTTTGGCACTTCTATTTTTATAATTGACTACAATTTCAGCAGATTTTTTTTAACCTCAAAATTTTATTTTAATAATATATAAGACTTAAAAATCGTTCTAACTTCTGAATGCATGCTTGTCTTTTCCTGAGATATAAACCCTTGGACGGAGACAGAGATTTTTGAAGAAAGAAAGGCCACCACCCACAAGTCAAAGACCTTTTTCTACAGGTAGTTTAAATAAATTTATGACAGCAGGTAAATTCTACATTTCCGAAAATACTAGAAGTTATTCCTCCCTGTCCTACACGTCTAACGCTTGTGACTTCCCACTCTAAGATTCGAGAGGGGGGGATCCCTTATCACATTCTGCTCCACAGCTAAAATTACAAGGGATCGTGGTTGGAAAGTGTAGGATTCTTCCTTGTTTTCATGCCTATACCTATATGCCATTGGTACAGCTCCATTAAAATTCCTCCATACTCTCATACTAACATTCTTCTAGTATTCTGTCTCTTCTCACTGGCGACCTTTGTACTGTAAAAAAGTATGGTTTCATTTCTGTCATCTCTTGAAATAATACTGTTGGTTGCGTACGGGTTCGTAATGGACTGAATGCACAAGTCGTTAAAAGTTAATTATTCTTTCCACAAGAAATAAAACAAAATGCTGAAATATTTCCTCAGAGATAATCGTACATTATCACAATATCTCACAGTAGTTATATTTAGAACTGCTAAAACGTTAAACAGAACTCAAATTCAAAATACAGAGAAACTAATTCGATCTCACAGCGAATTCGCTACAATCAATAATAGCACTAAGTAAATAACAGTTCGCTAACACAACTCCAACTGAGATGAGATTTTAATCCGGCTTTTATAAGCTTTTTAGTCATTCACGAGAATATTCTGGTAAAATCTATTTTCTCGATTTGTCTGAATAGCAGAAGCAATTACGAGATATTTATTTATTAAATGTTAAATGCACGCGCTCTTGTATTTTTACTTTTCCGGCGTAGTTATCTCTTAAATTTCGTCACGCGTTGCATTGGACGGGAAAATGAAACAATTTTAATTGAAGTTCTACTAAAAATAGCAAATTAATTACGAATTCCGTACAATACGTTTTATTGTATATTTAAGGCTAAAATTTAGCCGGAGTAATCTTTGAGAAAAATGGTAATTCCAGCCAGAACCCCCAATAAGATGAGGTTCAATACTTTATTTTATTTTAACTAGTTATAATAAATTTAATAAATTATTAAATTTTATTTTTTTCATTTTTGACCTCTCTCCTGACTGTCTTCCATAGGGCTCCGGCATTCTAATTTTGGCTGCTCTAAGACGATCTCATCTGCACAAGACTAAAACCATCTGAGAATCTCAGGTGATCATCTTACAGAGAATTCTTTTTATTTCGCCACTGTTTTCTCCTTCATTAAATAAGCAAGAATCTGCATCTATGCATGTATACCTGCATGTTACTTGCATGTGAAGAAACGGTGTCATATAAAATCACCAAATTTTGAGCGCACGCAGGTTTTCCCTAGAACATGTGCACTTGGAAGCCCAAATTTTGAATTTCAGAATTCTTTTTAGCCTAAAAGGGCAAATTGGCCAGAAGGGCTATTAATTTCGTTTTGTCATTTTGCGTTGGTTCACTATAAGCGGCGTTTCGCTTTTCAAACCGTTGCCGCTAAACATTAGAGCGCTGCATCATATTTAAAGAAATTAATAATGAAGAATCTGCATGAATGTGTGTATGTTTCTCGCACGGTGAAGGTATCCAGAGACATCAAATTTTGAATAACGCAGTCCTCCACTCGAATATGGGCATCTCGAAGACCAAATTTGGAATCTGAAAATTATTTTATTATCTGTTTTATAATTCGTAAAACTTTAACGAATTTTTTATTAACAAACGCAACGATTTCAAGGCAAGCAATGGCAATAGTGTACGGGGAAAATTTATCTCCACCACGAGAGACTGTGTATCTGAAATTCTAAAGATATGTTCATTTTAAAATTATTTTACGATATTGCTGTTGAATTGAATTTTATGGTTTAATTTTATGAATTTTATGAATTTTATGATGCGACGAACATGACTTTTAAAAACGTAAAATGCAAAACGTCAAAACGCAAAACCTTTGGAAGCAATATAAAATCTGAAAGCTTTAAAATTTTCTTTTTATTTTTAATTTATTTTACATTCTGTGCGAATTTAATTATATTTTTATAAACTAATTCGACAATTTAAAAGCAATGTATATCCACTCGCCGAACCGCAAGATATTTATTTTTCAACTTTAATAAAACACTCAGCGATTTAAAACCAATCTGTAGTCATTACCCGAAATAAAATATTTTCCTTTTCTGCACGCCAGTGTGTTGCCATTTAACAAAGAGTAAGATATTTAATTTTTCTTTCAAATTTAATTTATCTCTTACTAGCCGCTGCGCTGCCAGCCTTCGTCTGGCTTTTAAGTGTACCAGAAAAGTGCCTAAAGAGTAGATCAAACATTAAATTTGAAAACTGCGCAGAATTTTATTCTGCAGAACAATTTTATCGAAAAAGAAACAAACAACAACGGAAAAAAAATTCAGTTAAAAATGCATTACATACAAAAAGCATACAACGAAATAAGCAATATCCCTTAATACAAATATTAATTATCCTAATAAATAAATTAACCAACTTCCCTTTGCAAAATCTTAAGAACTCAAATGGTATAAACAGATTAAGAACTTAATCTGTTTATACCATTTTAATAAGAACTTAATCTGTTTATACCATTTTAATAAGAACTTAATCTGTTTAAACCATAACTTATTACAACTTAAACAGATTAAAAAATATCATGCAAAACTTTTTTATAATTAAAATTATATATAATTAAAACATAATATTACAATGAAATAAGCAATATCCCTTGATACAAATGTTAATTATCCTAATAAAGTAATTAAACAATTTACCGTTGCAAAAAGAAACAACTTTTTAATTTCTTAAACTTTTCAGTCTCTTAAAAACAGTAACATAAGAAATACGATGAAAAATTGTTGCCAAACCGAAATTTTTAAAAGAATGAAACTATTCAAAATGATGCAATTTCATCAAAAATCTATCAACAACAATAAGAAAGGAAAATTGTTGCCAAAACTACATTTTAAAATATCTGAGGTGTGAGAAGTGTATTCGAAAGCTTCATTTAAAAAATTTTAAAAAAATACAAAATATTATTATTTTTCCAAAATTCTTTTTTTAAAAGAAGTCCAAAGGATTAAAGTTCAACGTGTCCAAAAATTAAAGGAAAGTAAACGGCACAATTTTTAAAATAAGTTTTTTTAAAAAAAATTCCGCTGAAAAGATGTTAAGCTCACCTTCCTAAATAAATTCGTATTTAATCGATTTATTGAAATACGAAATTTATTTTAAGTTCGTAAAAGAGCTAAGTGTCTGCGCTTCAGAACGATGTAAAAATGAAATGTATAGAGTGAAATCTCGCTTTCCTGTAGCCCATTATGTCTCAAAATGACGCGATTTGGTCACAAAACATAAAATAAAAAAAATTCTAATTCGAATTTCGAAAAAATCGCTTCGAGGTGCACTGCCTCTTCTGTAGATACACCTATGTACCTAATTTCGTGGCCCTGGGTCTATTAGCTTACTCGCAACACAAACGAAAGACACACACACACACAGACTCTGTTTTATTATATGTATAGAGATTGATAAACAAACTAAGCCATTTAGAAGCAATAAACGCAGTTTTTCATCTCCACTAACAACTCGACCTCTAAAGAAATTATACTAGCTAGATTCATTAAAATATTTATATATATATACGACATTAAATATGAAAGAAAATTACGAACTTTAATTTAGTCTTTTTCATTACTGTTAATTTAGCCTACTAATTCTTTAGTCATTTTAATTTCCCAGTTTAATTTCGCTGCGTCCCCTTTCTGGAATCTAAAGTGCATCATCGTCGTTATGTAAAAGTCATATCATCTGGACTGATCTAGAAATGACGCAATTTAGAAAACGTTATTACTATTTTTAGAATAGAGAGAGAAAGTACACAAATTAAAATGAGGACTAAATATATGTATGTGTGTGTGTGTGTGTAAGATAAGAAATATATGAATCAAAATTATAAATTAAATTAGCAATAATACCCTGATTTCTCATTTTAATTTGTACTTCTTCTTTCTATTCTAAGAACAGTAATAGCTTTTTCTGAACTATGTTATTTCTGGATCAAAACATATCATATGACTTTTACATAACGATGATGACGCAGTTTAGGTTCCAAAAAAGGGACGTAGCTAAATTAAACAGAGAAATTAAAAGAAATGTTGCTAAACTAAAATTAGTAATTTTCCTCCGTATTTTATGTTTTACACATTAAAGGATAACATCTAGCTGTTAGCAGCTATCTCCTAATCCTCAAATCGCCATCTACACAAAGTTATGTCAGAGTCGACTGAGGATGTGAACCACTTTACGATTGAAGCTCAAGCTAATATACTAGAGGGAAACAGGTTTTTTCAAACCAGTCAAGATCAAAGAGTGAAATGTGGTGCGAAATTATTTGTTTCGAATTTTAAACATTGTATGTGTTTCAGTTAAATATTATTGAATGAATCATAAAACTTGTTTTTCTTTCCCTTCGTCATCAAAAAGTGAAAGTTATGCAATCTTGAAGGCGATGCGAACTCAAAACATTTGGCCTCCAAAATTAGTCTTCATAATTAGTGCTTCAAAATTAGTAATTTTCTTTCATATTGTTACGAATTTGGTATATACCTGTATGTTAACGATTTTGGTGAAATGTTATGTATATTTCTTCTATAATGTGACATGAAATGCCCAACGAAAAAGTAAGGTTTCAGTAGCACGTCCATATAACATGGAGATAGATGTCCATTTACCCAAATTGGGAGTTAGCGCAAAGCTGGTAATGGTTTGGGCACCAAATTTGGCAAGAAATCACCAAAAATTGCTAAACTTGGTGACCAGTGGGCGGCATTTTGGTCCGATCCCTGTATAACTGGTAACTAGTCCGATCTGTATGTAACTGTAACTATGTCCGGTTGGACATAACTGTGTATGCCTTTCAGCAATTTTGAGAAATCGGAGGTACTGGAAATTTCTTAACGGACGGAGCAAACAGGAGACAGCATCTCAGTTTAGTTCAGAGTTTAGCTCAGAGTACTAAGAGTATTGAAAGATCACTCTGCGAGCTTACGCACTGAAGCTTTGCTTGCCATCTTGTGGTTAACGTTCTTAGTAGTTTGAAATGGTAACTACTGTTTATACTCTATCGTACGGAGAATAGCTGTACGAGTAATTTTATGAATTCGAGAACTGTAAAGTGTTTCTTTTAGGAAAAAATAAATTTTATGAAGCTGTCATCGGTTCTGTGTGCATTCAATCCATTACGAACCCATACACATGTAGCAATTTTTGGTATTGCAAGTGGGATTAAATGCCAAGAATAAGAGCGATGTAAGAACAACTAAGACAGCTGGTGACAGTCTTTGCTGCATTCCAAGAAGAGATGAAAGGACCGTCAGACCCGCTAAATAAGAAATGAAAACGGACAAGAAGAGATGAAAGCGGGTCAAGAAAAGATGGAAGTGATTAAAAAAAGATGGAACGGCCCGCCAGGTCAGTTCAAGAAAAGATTCAGGCAGGTCAAGAAGGAATGAAAAGAGAAAAATCTACCATCATAGAAAACAAATTTGAGGCCATTGAAGGTAGAATAGAACACGGTTGGAAATAAAGTTGAAGAACTTGAAGAAAGAGTTTCTGTTATCTACCAACAAGTCAAAAAAAGAGTTTCAGCTGTCAAACAAGAAATCGGAGAAAGAGTTTCTGCTGTAGAATAACAAATTGGAAGAAGAGTTTCTTCTGTAGAACGACTAATCGAGCACAGAATTTCTGCTATTGTTGCAAAGGAAGTTGACAGCATAAAGAAATCCGCAGTGACAGCAGGAAACAATTCTGATGGCTTTAAATTCTTACCTATGACGTCCTCACCCTCTCTAAAGCTATCCACTTATAATGGACGGAAGGACCTTCTAGCAAGTATACAAGAATCAGTTCTCTATAATGGCAAACGAAAATGGATGGGATTCCAAAACAAATGCCTGCCACCTCGCCGCTTCTGTGAGAGTGGCCGCTCTTTGGCTAGGAGTGTTATTTAAGGCTATAGCAGATTTCAATTAAAACCACGTCAACAGAAGCCCACGGAAACACTCCAGGAACTCGTAGCGAATGCTGAAAGACTGTCTCATCCGGCATTTTTGACTTTCCATCAGAAACAAAGGAAGTCCTTTCCCTGTAGGCTAACGGGATACTGAGATACAGAAAGCCCTGCTAATGGTGGATGTCAAGGATCTAAAAAGCGCTTTAGTGTACGCCGTAAAATTCGAGGCATTCCAGCAAGCAACTCGCAGAGACTGCCACCAGTAAGAGCTGCTCATATCCAGAAGCCAGTGGATAATGTGGCTGCTCGTTAGATGATTCAACCGCTCAAGTCAATGCCTTAAGGCGGAATACGAGTCACAACAAACCTATCCTAAAGTACTGGAAATTCGGCGGTGAAAGCCACCTAGAAGAACTGCAGAATACCTCGAGGCACAGAAGATAAGACCGTCTCTTGCAAGGAAACAAATTAGTGGTTATCTGGCGGAGCGGAGGTTGCCAAACATTGGGAAGCCCTATTTTAAAACACATAAAAATTCTACAATGAATGGCAGCACTAATGAACTCTTATCGTGGGACATATAAATGGCGTTCCTTGCAATATGACAATCGGTACAGGAGCCAATGTTACCATCATCTGAAAAGATTTGGCTTGAGTACTGGAAGGTAAATTCATCTGGATGCCTCCCTGCGTTCCCTTCCAGATTGTGTTCAATGATAAATTCGGCGTTGATAAAAAATTAACGTTATCCTCACGTTTGGTAGTGCCGCCTACCATCATACGGCATATGTAATACAACTTTTCATCGGACTTTAAAAAAAACGAACTGATTCTGCTCCTGAGGACATAACCCTGTTTGGAATTAAAGATGAAAGAGATAAATCCGTCCATCAAACCATAAGTAAGACGTAATGGAATATGACAAGAACTGTAATAACCTGAAAGGAGTACTGGTAGCCTCGGCAGACTTCGACCTATCGGAGACCGGCGTCATCCCAGTGATAAATTTTCAACGTCAGTGGTAAAGCGAAAGTCATTAAGAAGGGCGAAGTGATTGCAGCATGCAGTCCAGGGAACTATGTTAAACCAGTCAATAGTTCTTTAGAGTCTATGGCTTCGAAGACCCTAACATCGGAATTATTGCAGAATGCACAACTAAGTGATGAAAAGAGAAGTGTTGCAGAGCATGCCAGTGAAGAATTTCAAGATTTATTTTTCCTCTCATCTGACGTAGGTCGAACCAGTTTGACACAGCATAGCACTGATACGGGAGATCATCCACAAATCTAGAAACATCCAAGACATCTACTGATTGCTAAACACGGAAAAGTAGGAACGTTTCTAAAGGACATGCAAGAAAGAGACGTTGTAGTCAGCCTTCAGCAAGATAGGTGGTTCAACTAGATTTTGCGTTGAATTTTGAGGTTGAACAACATCATGAAGAAAGACAACTACCCTCTTCCTAGAACTGAAGACATTCTGGACACTTTTCGTGGAAGGAAATATTTTATACTAATTTAAAGTGTGGATATTGGCAGGTAGAGATATACCCTGGTGACCAAGAAAAGACGCATGTACTACCGACAAGGACTTTCACAGTTCAAGGCGATACTCTCTGGTTACACATTCTTCTGGACAAAAGAATGTGAAGATGCATTCAAAGAACTTATAGAATTTGGTTTTCCTTCGTAGCATAAACTAGATAGAAACTCTGCGCATAGGTAATTTATGTCATATAATTTACATTCAGGGACTTCTGGAGACTTCATTTTAATATTTTTCAGTGTTCAACTCTCATTAACAAAATTTGGGAGCTAGTGACTTACCAAAACCATCAGTTCGACCTGGTGGAAATTATAGCCAGTTTGAGTTGCCTGTAAAGAGTTTGAGCTCTTTCACGCTTAGAAGTTCTTTTGTTATCTATGATATTTTGTTTTCATTCAAAATCGTAAGCTAAGATGTTAACATTGAAAACGTAGAGATGTTATTAAAAGATCATTATAATAAGCTCAACAGGAAAAAATTACCCCAACTTAGAAGGAGTAACAATAATCGATTGCGGAAGAAATGCTTTGCAAAGAAAAAAATAACCAATCCTAACTTCCCTAATTCGAGAAATCCTGATAAAGCAAGAGAGTATTACAGCATAAGAATTCTCATTGACAATGCCGTGCTTTCCCTTAAAACTATTTTTAAACGTAGGGTAACAACAAGTCACATGGGACAAATTTTGACCGAAATGGAACAGAATTAAATGATGCTTAAAGACAAAGTAACGTTAAAAGAAAATGCTCCTTATCCGATGTTAATCCGACGTTAACCGATGCTTTTATGAAAGGGCTCCTCAGCCAAAGGATAATATCTCGTTCATTCTTTCTTAAGCCCGTTCGCACTCCATCATATGCGTAGAGTAAGAAGTACTGTGTGTAAAAAGTAGTGTTTTAAAAATTAAATAAAAGTCATCTGTGACCTAGGAACGAATTAATCCATTTTACATTAATTCTTATGGAGGAAATCGTTTAGGTTGAAGAACATTTCGGTTGATAACGGAACAAATTCAATTCGCGAATCGAAGTTTCTCTGCGCTAATTCTGCTACGGGCTTTCTCCAACAGATTAAAATTAATGCATTTATTATTAGACTTGCGGTTCGTTTTAAAGTCTCGTGTGAATGTATTCATCTCATTCCAGAGAGAAGCAAATTCTTGAATAAATTAAAAAAATGAATTCTTATATAAAAGGAATTATTTGAGTAGTTTTAGTCATAGAAGATAGCTCTTTATACACTAGTTAGCTTAAATGTTCGTAGAAGCGAATTTACTTCTACAACAGGGTAAAAAATCTTTAATTACAATTTATCATATAATTTAAAAGCAAATCATTTTGTAACTTTTATTTTAGTAACAGTGAAAGATTAATCAAACACTCTCCTAGTGCCTTTTATTCACATCGCAGATGTGCACACAGAACAGAAGATTATGCATATATAAAGCACGTAAGAAGTGCTAAAGATACTGTTAAGGATTTCATATTTATTTGCCTATTTATTTAGAATTGTAATTAAAATTGCTTTATTTTCCCGTGCAACGCAAAGAAAGCTACGTCAAAAAAATCAAAATAAAAGAGCGCGTGCATTTAATGTTTAATAAATAAATATCTCGTAATTACTGTTGCCATCCAGAAAAATCGAGATTGTTCTATTGATAATTAAAAAGCTTATAAAAGCCGAATTGAAACACATCATCTCAGTTGTAGTTGTAGCTATTTAAAGCTAATTGCTGTTTGTTTACTTAATGTTGTTATTAATTGTAGCGATTTCGCTGTGAGATAGAATTATTTTATCTGTTTTGAATTGAGTTTTGCTAAACGTATGTTTTGAATTGAATTTTTGTAAGCGTTTGAGATATTGTGATATTGTGCGAATATCTCTGAAGAAATATTACAGCATTTTGAATTTATTTTTTGTGGAAAAAATAAATTTTTGTTAACTTTTTAACGACTTGAGCATTCAATCCATAACGAACCCGTACGCACGCAACAATACTAATAATTAGTGGCAAGAACAGCGTAACGTGTTAAAATTTGTAGTACTATAATTTTGAAGGCCAAATAAAACCTATCTCTTTAGCTGCAGGAGTGAAAATAGCAACACAGCAATGTGCTTACGCGATAACAACCGACAAAATATTCGAGGTTTAAGCTAAAGCAGGGTTCGGCTAACTGCCGCCCGCAGGCCAAATCTGGTCTCCGCTTGTTTTCAATTTGGCCTGCAGCAGAATATTGTTTCTTACATGAAAAATAAATCAAATTACGCGCTATTACGTCACGGCCGATTATTGATTTGAAAAGTTGTGAGTAATGAGTGCTAATGACTTCTGCTGTCGTATTCTCTTGTTTGTCATTGTTTGTAAAAGCTTTCTCAACAGGAAGTTTGATTGTTTTAAAACACATTTTCTTTCTATTTGTGGAAATGCACACGAAAACTTGCATAAGTCAGAGCCTTTACTTTTTCTACTTTAAATCCATCGATACGGTCCCACTCATGAAATTTTGTTTTTGAGGTCTCTCAGAATTGGGGTATCTTTTAAGTGCTAGTAATAGCGACTAAACTTAACTCGCTGAAACTAGCATATGCAAATGTATCAATATATTAATGAATGTTTGTGAATTGAGGACGCACAAGCATGTTGACAGTTTTGCTATAGGATGGCTTGTGGTATCGTCTATTAGGGTGCTTTCGATATTTCGTTATTTGTATTTTATTTTAGTCAATACCTACGGCTAACGTCACTTTCAAAATTAAATAAGAAAAGAAAAGCAGACTTCAAATGTCGTGCTTTTAAAGTAAAATAGCCTGTCAATTATTTTGCTATAGAATTAAATAACAAAGTTTTACATTTACTATGCAATGATATAATAGCTGTACGAAAAGAGTACAATATACCTGGTTATTAAAGCTAAGCCAGCGGCACGATATTCAAAACCTCAGAGAAAATGAGAGATCGTGAAAATTGGAACGTTTAAAAATATAATGCGTTTTCATGCAATTTATTTGTAAAAATAAATAAATAAATAAATAAATAAAATAAATATAAAAATAAAATAAAATCGGAAAGCTTTCAGATTTTATATTACTCCCAAACGGACTTTCCCCCCTCCCATTATAGACACATACACACTTCGAGGCCATTTGGGCTAATGCCACTTTGGGCTAAAAATATTTAAAAACAACATATCGTTAGAATTTCCGATAGACAGTCCCGTGAGCTGGAGATACAAATGTTTTATCCCTGCAGTGTTTGCTGCCTGTGCTAGCTTTGAAATCGTTGAGTTTTTTAATAAAAAATTCGTTAAAGCATTACAAAATATGAAATACACAATAAAAAGAATTCCAAATGTCGAATTCGCGCTTCCAGATTGCCAGGTTCGGGTGGAGGATTAAGTTAGTCAAAATTTGATAACTCTAGGTACCGTTGGGTTTTCACAACGCAAGAAACATGCATTCATGCATACATTCATGCCGATTGTTCATTATTTAGTTTCTTTAAATATAATATAGGGATTTAATAGGGATTATTTATAGATAGGATAGGGATTATTTGTTGGCAGCAATTTGAAAAGTGATCGCATTTAAGTGATTGAACGCAAAATGCTGTTCCGAAGATGCTATATGTTCAGGGCCGGTGCTACAGCCGATGCAACCCGTGCAGCCGCACCGGGAGGCGTGGTTTAGGGGCGGCAAAATATTTACAATTTAGGAAGGAAACGAGTAGCAGAATTTCGTAGTCTCAGAGTTTGCACCGGGCGGCAAGTCTCTAGCGCTAGTCCTGTATACGTTTAAAACCTCTAGTAATTTATTGTACTATTCACCAGCAAGCTTTTTGTGGAAAACACCTCAATCTGTTATTTATTATTGAATCAGTTGTATCAGTAGTAAATTTCATTCATTCTCGTGGACTTAACTATCGCCAGCTTCGTGAATTTTTATTAGAAACTGAAGTTGAATATCCTGTCTTGCCTTATCATACAGCTGTTCGATGGTTTAGCAATGAGAAAGTTTTGTTGAAATTCTTCGGACTAGGAAAAGTCATAGATATTCTTGTAAATAAGAAAAATTACTCATATCTCTTATTAGCGGGCAACGAATGGCTATGAAAATTAACATTTGCCACAGAGGTCAAGGAATATTTCAACAAAATCGGCTTAAAATTACAGGGAAAAAAGTACTCTTCAAAAGTCAAATGTATTCTATCATAAAAACACATCGAAATTGTGCATTCTTTGAAACGCAAATAACATTAAACAAATTTGACTATTTTTCACGTTGCGAAAATCGTCAAGTATTAGCGAAATCCCTATTGCCAAAAATATTCGCACAGGATATATTTTCTGAACTTATACTACAGTTACAATACTGTTATGTGGATCTTAATGCAAGTGCAAAGGATATTTCCATATTTCAAAATCCATTTGACTCAGAGCTTAAATTGCGCCGGATCAAACCGGAACCTGGCTTCGGTACTTTTTTGTTTTCGGAATAAATCATATGTCTAAACGGAGCGCACGGGAACCCTGAATAAGAAGGTTCCGGCCACTTTTATTTCTAAAAAAAGAATTTAATTTTATTGCTAAATATAAAATTTTCGAGATGAGATTCCTACTGAAATTGTTGTTCAGTTACATAGAAGGCTCCGGCATTTTTCCTGTATAACTCAACGACAACTTCAGTAAAAATCTGATCTCGAAAATTTTATTTTTAGGAATAAAATTATATTAAAAATCGCTTATTGAATTTTAATTTATCGCTGTACATTTTATTCAATTTTAATCATTTAAGTACTTTAAAGATTTTAATGAATAATAATTAATAAACTAAACAATAATTATTAATTAAATAACAATAAAAATACCGATTATTAATATTAATTTAATAATTATTAATTAATCTGGTAATGATTAACTATTTGATTTTTTAATTATTAATGATTTTAATGGCCGTTTTATTTATTTATTTACTCTTGTTTCTCTTTCCTGATGATCTTGCATGGCATTTCTAATTTTTGAAATTAAGCCCAGGTTTGACTATTATAATTGCGGAGCCACCCTCAGACCTTCAGCTGGAAGTGACTGATTTGGAAAATGATGATACGTAAAAAATGATTTTAAAAAAAAGGATCTAACTCAGTTTCACAAATACCTTTTGGGAGATAAATACTCTCAATTTAAATCATATGCACGAGGATGAATATTTATATCTGGGAGTACTTACCAATGCGAAAAGACGCTTTCGAAAATGAAGAATGCAAAATCGCAAGTCAGATCATTATAAATAGATGATCATTTGTGTACAACTTGAATGGTTGGAAGTACTAATTTCGAACTTCAGGATGATGAAATATTATCTCAGAAAAGAAAAACAATTACATTCTTCGCATTGTTTGGTAATAAAGTTTTAGTTTTTTAATATGTGAATGTAAATGTTGTTCTTTTTTTTTTATTATTATTTTGGAAGTGTTAGTAAAATGCATATAAATATTATGTAAAATTATCACTGCATTTTCCCCTCTTTCTTTGAGAAAATTACCCATTCACATATTCCCCATATTCACTACTTGGCTTGTCGAGCGTAAAATGTTTACAATTTGGCCCTTTCTAAAACTGCTTATCCTGAGCTAAATGATAATAAAGCCTCTGGCGCCATCTATTGGCGAAATCTCAACGAAAAATAATAGGAAATAATTTCTTGAAAACCTAAGGATGAAGAGGAATTAGAATTAAATTAGATTATTAGGGATTAGAAATTAACCATAACCAATAGATTTTAATGAATATGAAATGTCTCCAGGAAATCTAATTCGCCAACGAAAGATGTTTTTGAACAAAATTAACATTTAGAACATAAGTTCCCGACCTCTTTTTGGCCTGCTGCCTTCTTTTCGATGAAAAAAAAACTTCGCCCTTCTTTCAGGGGGAGGAAATAAATAAATAATTAAAGTCTGAAAGCTTATAGATTTTATATTTTGTACTAACGAGCGTTTTTTTAACGATTTGTGTGTTATCTTTATTTATTAAATATCATGCTATTCATACTAAACCATAAAATTCAATTCAACAGCAATATCACAAAATATTTAAAAAGAATATAGTTTTAGAATTTCCGATACACAGTCTCTTACGCTAGAGATATTTTTTTTTCGTGCGATGTTGCCATTGTTCGCTTTGAAATCGTTGAGTTTCTTAAAAAATTCTCTAAAATTTTACAAAATATGAAATAAATAATAAAACAAATTCCATATTTGGGCTCCCATCTACGTTATTCAAAATTTGATGTCTCTAACTGCTCTTGTTTTTTCCCAATGCGAGAAACATACATACATTCGTGCAGATTCTTCTTTATTTAATCTTTTTAAATGTAATGCAGTGCTCTAATATTTGGTGGCAATAATTTGAAAAGTGAAACGCCGTTTTATTGTGGACGACGCAAAGTGTCAAAACGAAATTAAAAGCCCTCCTGAGGAAATTAGCCCTTTGGGCTAAAAAAAAAAGAAGGAAAGACTTTTTTTTTTTTTTTAAGTCATACTTTTAGTTAATCGATGGCGCTTCTCTGATGTAAAGTATTGAAAAACATGAACAGTTTTTTAAATTACTTTCTTGAAAGATACCTGTTGGTATATATACCTTTCAACTTTGATACTAACCTGTTGGTGTATATGGCCAACTCTGAAAAAGTTTGATCAACAAATATATACTCTTAAAAAATTCATATAATACTTCTAGTAAGAGAATTGAGCTTTTTGTAATGACAATAATTTTCCGATATTTGATGTCATATTTGCCATAAACAATCTTAAATCACTGCGTTGCACTACTAACAGTTTCTTCTCTCTGTTAGTAAATTGCTTACTACGCTAAATCCTCTTTCTGTTAAATATGATGATGGGAATGCAAGGAAAATCTTCTTTGATGCTGCTCATAAAGTCAGATACACAGGAATTTCCTTTGAAGACAAAATTCTTGATATCTATTTTTACTTCCTTGTACGAAGTAAAAAGGAAGTATTGTAATCGCGAAAAATTTCGGGTGTCATATTTCAACGAAAGTATCCATTTTGACCGCTATCGAATGCAATTTAAGCATGTTTTTGAGTGACATCTGTACGTAAGGAGAGAACAAAGGACTGTTTTTACGCCCAAAAAATTATAAAACTGATTTAAAATGGATTTTGAAATGATTTTGGAATGAAATTTAAAATGATTTTTTCGTGGCGTCTGTGCGTACGTACGTACGCATGTATGTATTTCATATAACTCAAAAACGAGTAGACTCAGAGCGTTGAAATTTTATATATAGGACTGCTATAACATGTAGATTTGTACCTCCTATTTTGGTTGCAATCGGCCGCACTAAAAGTATATAAATATATGTATATCCACTCTGTGACTCGACTCAGTGAGCTCAGTTTTTTATTCTTATATATTGGTAAATTGTGCATTTTTTGCTTTAAAAATAATTGAATTATGTTGTTCTTATCTTCCGGTTAAGGTTTTTGTGCCTTTAGTAAATATGCATGTAAGATTTGTTAGAATTATTAATAATTTAAAAGTTGTTTAAGTGCGGCTAAGTCTAATAATTTTTCTCATGGCGGCCATATTTGTTTAACATTTGAATAGTGGATTCGTTGCCAATCTAGAGAAACAACAGACATAACGCCTTCTTTTACTATTGCAAATTAAATCATGCTTAACCCATTGTGGAATTTATTCGAGGAAATACAAGTAAACTTTTAAGATTTGCTTCGTAATTTTTAATACAGATATTTTGAGTTTTTATGTATTTTTGCCTTGTCGCGAAGTGAGAACTGAATTAATTAAATGAGAAATACTGAATCGTCTATGAATTTTTTTTTTTTTATTTGCTTAATTTTTTTTTATGCATCGTTTAAGATTTATTATAGTACTTGAATAGAACATGTGGCAACGATCAGATATTTCTTCAGATGATATACATAATTTTTGTTTATTCTGAATTATGAAATGAATGAGATGCAACGCTGAACCGAGCGCCAGAGTGTCCCTATGGTAACCAATTATAGCGAATTTTAAAGAGTGCCTTTATTCTATTGTGGTTTATGCGCTATCGACGAAGTAGATTTAATTCAGTCCAGTAAGTTTAAATGAATAATTAAAATGCGTATAATTTAATATTCTGTACAAGAAAGTCATTTAGAGCATACATCAGATTTTTTAATTTTAATTTTAACTCTTCGTTTATTGACAATTCTGTCATCTCATTCTGCAATGCTAATTCTACTGTTTATAGGTTTGAGAAAACTTCTGAAACCTAATATCATTACAATACCTGCTTGTTTCTGTCTCTTCTATCCGCCGGATTGTTAGAGCAAGCAAATGAAAAAAATATCATTATGACACTTTGACAATCAATTGGTATAAAGAATAGTTATTGGGAAAACTTTATGTAAATGTATACATATGATACTCTCAAGATGATATGCATGTTCAACAATAGCGATTCGTGCTTTCATTTGCTTATTGTGGTAGAAAAGTCCTTTCGGGTAACCTTTTGGAGACTACAATGAAACCCGGTTTCCGCCTTCTCAACTTATCTCAAATGTATCCTATCGAATTGAAATCTGAAGATCTTGAAGCCTTTGGATCTGCAAAATTTTATTTCATTCACCAGGTATCTTTGAACTAAGCAAGCTATATGCTATCGTCCACTATCCTCCATAAATACAGTATCAGTGCTTATAGCATTAATAAGTGAATATAGAATTTGTTGCGATATTAAACACGCGACTAGCAAAAATATGAAAACCAGCGCTGGCGTATGTTGTTGTTTCCGCTGACACTAAAAAATGTAACACAGCAGTAGACTAGTCTTTGTCTATTGGTTCCTTTTTGTAATATTTGATGCTCGGTATCGAACCACATGTTTTGTCCATATAAAAACTCTTCGAGAATCGTTCTGGAATTTTAAATCAAGGCTTCTGTGTAAAGAATACTTGATTTCACTGATATTGGTTTTTATAAGGTATTTTCTCTCTCCTTTCTGCATGCCTTCGTGGTGTAACGGTAGCACACTCGGCGCATATTCGAGAGGGCCGGGTTCGAGTCCTGGCGAGGGCATTGCTCATTTTTTTCGTCTCCTGCTTCAAGAAATCCTAATGACTCTACAAGCTGTTCAACCTACTGAAGCTTCTGTTAAACTGTGTCGAGATAAGGGCTTTTCAGCAGAGAAAGACCAAATGTAACATGCTTTTAGTGTTCTACATCCTTTTACAGTTATACACACGATCGAGCATTGCTTAAGTAATTTTTCGGCCAGGGCTGTTCCTAGCGGGGTACAGAGGGCAAAAGCACGCGGGCGGCGAAAATCAGGGGCGGCCGGACTCTCGCCATACCGACCATTAGCATAAATATTTTAAATTCATTAAATTAATTGTAAGTGTTTGCCATACATAAGTACTTTTTATACGATTTGTCACATGTAAGTACTTAGTGAGTATGAAATAAAAATTCTACAAACCATTGAGCACTTTTTTTTTTAATTTGGGGAGGGGGGCAATCTTATTAAAGTACGCGGTCAGCCGGTGGCCTAGTAACGGCTCTGCCTTCGGTCTGCGGATTCATATTTTTTGGATACAGTTTGATTTCTTCCGCAGTCAACTTGTGAGGCAATGCTGCCATATCGTGCCCTTTTTCGCAAATTTACTGCTTTTGACAAAGCTGTGCCACTAACATTTATGTATATGGGATTTTGCGAAATTTTTGCTACTCTTTCATTTCCTTGTGTTACTTTTTGTGACTAAAAATTTTTTTTAATAGTTCATAAAGTGCTTATACGTTAAAATAACGTCTCTGCTAAACTAAGTTTATAATAAATAAATTAAAAAGAAATTATTTAGGCTTAAACAGAGGTTGACATGTGGTTATTTTGAGATGATAAAGCAGGTATGAAAAGTTTTCAGAGCCAGTGGCCGCTGTTTTCACGTGCTTAATTCATTATTTTCTTTAAAATTTGCCAATAAGCAAGGCAGTTGTAAAGAAATTATTTTAAAGAGACTCATCAATCAAAGCCATACATCGAAATTGAATGTATCTGGAACTCTTAGATTCCGAATTTCGAATGAAGATATCATTGCAAAGCTGGCTTATTAAAATTTTGTTGGAAAAAGAAAAAGGAAACAAAAATTCAATATTAAGTAAAAATGACAACGCATATATAATTATTTTTCGTTTTTCCGTGCTAAAATATTCTGCTTAGGAAGGGGAAATAATATATATAAAGATAATACATGCAACTTCAAAAATTAATTTAAAAAAATATTGTAGAAAACCAATGTGTACTGTAGTTGTTTGCCTCTTGTGTAAAGGGCTGATGGAGCAATTAGAGTATTGTACTGATAGATAGGAAAATTTCTCAAAGCAATAGTAATGAAAAGAAAAATATTGAAAAAATGTATAAAACAAAGTTATGCACTTTAATACCTTAATTGATGATTTTATTACTTTACAAATATTGCTTTTAAGCCAATTTCTTCCTCCGAGTTCTATGGGATAACGAAGCGATTTGCAGTTTGAGCGCCATATGTTAAGTACTCAAACAGAGAAAGAAATGAAATTCATTTTCCTAATTATATTATTATTCAGAACTAAACAATTGAGGAGACTTAAAAATCAAAGTAAAATAAATTTTCTAAATAACAACACTAAGATATTTAACAATGAAAGAACGGGGATATTATTAGCGATCATAATCTGATAAAGTCAACCAAGCAGAAAGGTAAATTCAGCACTAAAAGCGTAGTAAAAAATAATGAATTAAGAATACAAACCTCTAATTCAAATAAATTATTAGAAACACTAGCTATCCAAACGTGAGAAAGCAGTTAACAATGGACATGAATAAATTAATTAAAAAATAAAAATGTAAATTAACTAATAATTAATTAAAATAAAAAATGAATGTTTAAAGCTAATTTGCGTGGGTAATTAGCAGTATAATTTTAAAATTTTCGTCAAAACAAAAGATGCGTAATTAAAATTACTAAGAAATGAATTACAATCCGTAACTTACGGAATCAAAGAAGACTGAGTTTGTGATGACGTCAGAGGTCATGTGACGTATGAAAGTCTGACGTCACGAAAATCACGTAATCTCTGACTTCATGGGCTACTTTTTGTGACTTTTCGATTCCTCTCCTGCTATTTTAGTTGAAACTTTCTGCCAACACTGTTGTGAGGCTGCATAAGTTCTTTCACAGCATCGAACTGGATCTAGGTATTCTAGAAATACTCTGATCTTTTACGCAATAAACTTGTGAGACATCATAAGCATTAAATGTTCTCACAATACCAAATTTTCTTATGCCAGCTTGCAACATCTCTACAGACTTCCAGCACATTTCAGCATTTAAATGGTTTTTCTATCTCTATTTTACTCATTTCGAATTTGTCTGCGACCTATTTCTTGAAACAGTCTCAGATTGCAAACTGAAGCTAAATCACGAATATACTATTTCTTCAAGTTCTGTTTTGTCTTTCGGGATTACGCATATCTGAAATCAGCGATGAAAATTATGCAGAGATTCGCCATCAAAGCGTGGAACATAACAAACCATCTCATTAAAGAACATGCAAATGATGTCTGGTAAAAATGGGAAAAGGTATGCTACTAGGTGACAATACTAATAATGTTCGCTTTTGCTTAGAATGATACTTAATAAGCCTTCCTACTATGTAATATACCATAGGGGGTCGACATAGAAAACTCTGCGAAGCTACTGGCTAGGATCTGTACCTAGGCTGTCTCGGCCATGGCCATAGAGTATACAAATTATGAACCTAGTGGTTCTGGGGGCTCCGGAAAGGTCACTTATTGGCCGGCCCGAAGTCCGGCAAGTTTTAGAATAGTGTGGTTCTGGTAGCCTGAGGGAATCCTCCCGGGTTTGCTGGGTAATGGCCCTCTGCGACGGGCAACTCAAACGACTGGTAGGTAGCCAGTGACGCCCTGAACGCAGGTGCGTTGCGCAGATCCCTCCAAGGTTCTGGGAATGGGGTTGAACCCCGGCCCCAGTTCTGCGAGAGGTGAGGACTCTTAGTGCGATTAAGTTTGTGGAGAGAGGAAGCCAAAATCTTACTACTATTTAATATAACTTATTCGCAAAACTGTTAATATAATTTAGTATTATATTACTAAAATGAGAAATTTACCATATTATGCTCACTAACATTGTTTTCTTTTCCTTTTCAGAAACGAAGAACGAAAAAATGCATTTTTACGGTTCATGAGTTAAATTATCATTGGACTTCACTTTCATGCAAAATAGAAGGGAAAAGGTTCTATATTGGTCTTACAAAAACAGGAAAATCTAGATTTGGACATCTGAAAGATGCGAGGACACTGTTCACTTGGATGCCAAAATATAAGAAAAATTATTTCAGCGCTGTATAAAAATTATGCATTTATTCAAAAGACTTTGCATTTGCCATTCTGTAAAAAGTTGCTTCACAGTTTTTGTTCTGTGATGTTCTCATGTGTGTGAATTGTATAAAAAAGATTTGAAGTGTTGCCAAAGAGTATATACATTTACTCTCTATGTAAATATTGTAAAATTGTCTTCATTCGCATAGTGTTGGAGAAATGTGGATGGTAAAACCATTGCGATAGCATGCTTTAAGCATACTAAATAAATTAAAGGAATATCTTTATGCATTTTTTATTTGGAGTCAAAATGTTTTTCTACGTTTTTATTTCAAGCTGAAATATTACTAATAACAAAAGTTTAATTACGTATTTTTTCTGGTTGCTTTTTCTGAAATGCATACTCATTTTCATATAATATTGGAAAGTAATGCATTGGCAGGGGACAGAAGAAAAATAGAAGTCAGGTTTTATTTATTTCACGAAACAACAGCCGATTCTTGTAGAACTTAGTTTTAATGTTAAATAGGTAGTAAATTTTCCCTTTTTTAATTTCGAAATTCATTTCCAAAATAAATAAATAAATAAATAAAAATAAAACAAATATGAATATATCGGGTTTAACGAAAGTTTCTCCGCCACGCGAATTTCTCCTGCGCAAATAGTTCGCGTTGGCGCGTTTAATCATATTTGTCAAAAGATTTTTGGTATTTGAAAGAAATAGACTAACTATAGAATACTCTGTTGTGAAATTTGTAAAAAAATATCGTTATCATAAAGTACAAGGTGTCTGAAATGGAACTATCACGCTACCAAATTAGAAACATCATTTACTTCTAGTTCTATTGCTAGAAGGAAAAAAAAAAGTTATCTACAGAATGTCACCAAGTCATGTGTACAGCTTTATGTACAATAAAATGTTGTATTCCATGACACTGTGAATGTTTAGTATCGAAAGTTCAAAAACAAGAACTATGACATTCAAGAAGCAGAGCGCTCTGGCCGACCTACCGATGTTGATGAGGCCCGCCTGCAAGAACTTGTGGAAGATCAGTATGCAACCTCTAGAGAGCTTGCTACGGAATTAAACGTTAGTGCCATGTGTATTAGTCGAGCGAATACGATTAACGAAAGTATCTCGTTTCTCGTTAAAGAAACGTTAAGTTATGCATTGCATAAACTTAACGTACAGGTTCAATCGCTGGGTGCCGGATGAGCTGACTCAAGTAGACAAAGACAGACGTGTTGGGGCTTGCACTAATCTGCTCGATTATCAACTCAAGGAAAAAATTCTGGACCGGATCTTCACTTGTGATGAAAAGTAGATTTATTCTACAACACAGGCCGAAAAAGGGGTTGGCTTGCGCCCGGTGAGCCCGTCGGCAGTGTCGCAAAGCGCAATTTGACTAACAAAGAGATCATGATTTGTATCTGATCGGATTGCCGTGGTATTATGCATAAAGAGTATCCAGAAAAAAGTAAAATCCTCGACATTAAGGTATGCAGCGAGATGCTAGTCCGTGTTGACGCTGCTATCAACTCGAATGAAATCTTTTCCACACCCACCATATAGCCCCAACATTGCTCCTTCGAATTTTTACCTTTTTTCACACCTGCAACTACATCTTGCTGGTGCTATCTTCCATTCTGCACAGGACGTCTGAAATGAGATTGGTCCGCTTTTGGACTCGCGGCCACCAAGTTTCTGGACCGAAGGCTTTGAAAAACTACGAAAACATTGGCAGAAAACCATACATGAAAACTTTCATTCCGATCAGTTACTTTCGCTACAAGTTGAGACTTTTAGATGATACTGGAAAACAGCGTGAACATAACAAACAAAAACAAATACTGACCGAATAGTTCATAATTAAGGTGGGTACAAATGACGATGCTTTTCGGGCCATGAGTCTTCTCCGAAGAACACATGAAACGCAAGAAAGAGACAATACGACAGTTCAAAGCAGATTAACCATCTTCTTTCGTACTGTACAGATATAAAAAATCAATAAAATATATATAAAATAGTAAGTATGTATGAATTTTTATGATTTTCACGTACCCGTTTTTTAGAGTACTCGATTGTAACTACCAAATAACGCGGTTGTTCGAACTCGTTATAAGCGAGTTCGCCTATATTACAATACGTCTCCTTGACTTATCCTGACCAGTAAAAGCTGAGACGTTTTTCTCCCATCTGAGGTCATGTTTAGTTAATCAAGTTATTTCATGACCACACCTGCATTTATGTTTCCAGAGATGGCAGTAGGCTCATCTGTTTCAGAGACAAATGCTCAGTGTGGGTATAATAAACACAAATAAAGTAATTCCATGGTAACCTGAAACTTAGGAGGCAACAGGCATCTGCAAAAGGGTTGAGGTATACAAACTGTCTAGTATTTTTCAAATTTTGGGAGCTCCTTTTTATATTAGGTTATTGAATACACCAAAGCACACGCGGACTGGCTAACGGAAGGGATGCCTTCATAAAGGATTTTCTGAGGGAAACTGACTTATAATCATGTTACACAAGGGAGAAATCATGAAAACAAACCACGCAGGCAGTCTATTCACCTGGAATCAAAGGTCGAAATTCCAGCATTCAGTGATTTTAACCACTGAGCTACTAGTGGGGACACGTTGCCCTTTTAGAGGCAGTTTTAGGAAAGTTTCACTGTATTCACTTCTACATTATCACTATATCGCTGGTGGCAAAGAAATTGCCATAGCAAGTCATAGGGTCTGGCCCTCTTAGGCAGCATAAAATTTAGGCCAAAATTCTAAACGACAATTGATAAGTTATCACTATGTCTTGTAATTACCACAGAGAAAACATATAAAAGAATCCTTTTAATAATCGGCCCCAACTCGTGCTTACAGAAGTTAATAGCTTAGGCTTTAAATCAAACATAATGGATGAACTAAAACTAATGAAATTAAGTATAGCCTAACGGCTTCAAAGTAGAACTAGTGCGCAAGGTGGCTCTGACCGAAGTCGGCGTAAACAAGCCTAATATTGCAAGAATAACTCAACGATGCAGAATACTAATCGAGAGAATCCAATATAGCAACATGACCTTCAAGCAGGGAAAACATGCTCTGCTTTTGTCCTCTAAAACCTTCCTTTAAGTATTCTATACTTTCTACCTTATTCGAATATCGCGCGACCTAAAAATTTACATTCCAGGAGGAAAATCGAAATTAGTCTGATAGAACAACCCATTAATACAAAATAACTGGTTAGAAACTCAAATGATACTTCATAAAGTTTAAAACAGTATGATTACAAAATCACCCCAAAAAAATATCACTCACAGATAAAGGCCTCACAGATAAAGGAATGAGCAATATGCAATATCAGGAAGTTTTGGATACCCAAACTATGGGTATATAACATTTAGCAACATGAATATAAGAGACTTTTTCACACCAACACATCTCAGTACGTGGGCCAGCTCTCTTTAACCTGATACAAATGGAAATTTTTCCTTTGAGGCTACTGCAAGGATAACTCTACACTCACTATTTTTCAAAAATCTACTTAAAACATACATACACGCAAACACAATAGCATATCGGTTTAATGTGACAAAGCATGGAAACGTTCTATTTGAAGTTTCAGCTATGAAGGCGGAATGGGTTGATCATTGCAAATAAAATTATATAAATATACTTTATCACTACATTTAGAAAATCTACCATTTTTATTTCCATTTTATGAAAAACATGTATTCTTTATTAACTTTCTGAACACCATTGCTTTGAATAAGATTATTATCAAAAGATACATGCTTATAAAAGAATTCATATTCACAGACTCATTAACGCTTCTAAAATTCAGCCGTTATGTTGATTGATTAAGTCAAAGCAACTCGACGGCTATCTGTCTGTGGGAAGAGATGCCTTTGTTAAGGACTTTCTAAGGAAAACTGGCTGGTACCCAGATTGAACATAGGCAAAATTACGAAATCAACCATGCAGCCACCCCTTTCGCTGGGATTCGAAAATTTAATTTTTATCACTCATTTTATAGTTCCTGTTAATTTTCATCAGCATATATCCAATTATTTAGATTAACAAAATGATCCCTTAAAATACATAGGAATGTCCAAACATATAAAAATCTTTATTCTCCTTTCTAGAAAAGGAGTTCAGTATAATCATGACTCACTGGAAAAACATATTTGAACTTATCAGGACTGAGTATTCTGTGCATAGTTTTAGAAAACACGGTGAAGTACTTACAAGGGTCCTTGGTCTCAAGTCCTGAACTGGAACAGGGAGCGGAAAATACGCTATGTTCTGGTGTAGCTATTGTGCTGGAGAATAACTGCACGTGAAAGGGATTTGAAATCCTCTTTTATTAAATCACTATTATTTACACACTTCCCAACTCGGGAGAGATACAGAAAGTAAAAGACCACACTTGGGCCTAACTTAACAAATCAAATAAATTTAACTAAACCTAAATAGAAATTAAATTAAACTTTGCTCGCAGAGCAGATTCGCGGAGTTTGGCCTCTAACTAACTGGTGCGTAGCAAGAAATACTAATACTATCGCACTTCAATTTATTTCAATATGCAATCACGTAGTAAGCACTATGGCTTATAATTTTAGCTGCTAGCTGGTCAGGCGAACGTCGAGCAGAATGACCGTGATCTGAGACTAAAGCTCTCTCACACTGAGAGGTTTCTACCTCTGGTTTAAATAGTACTTGGCTGTACTTCAAAATTAGCATAAGCTGAAAACGCGCGCTTCTTCTGACGGGAAGTTGAAACAGAGAAGAGATAGAAAGATTTAAATTAAAATTAAACTTGGTTAGTTTTAATAAAACCTTACATACTTCCCGCCAGAATTGAGATAGTTAAACTACTGTGGTCCAAACGGACCATGTTGAAACTCGCAATTCTAAACAAATAGTCAAAATTTCACTCTTCTAAACTTAGGCCAACTCTTACAAGGCAATATCTGTTTGTGAAACTTTTTTTACAGAAGAAAATTTTCTTGAACAACAGTCTTCAACATTTGTCTTTCATCAGTTTTACTCCTTCCAGCAAAATCTGGAAGGAAAATAATTTTAGTACAACATAATAACAGAAAATTTCTAGGTAAAATTCCTTATTTTTACCTGTGTAAATTCGCACACACACATTATCATTCAAGCACAATTAAATTCTTCCCCCAATGCTCTCTCACCGGTGTTGGATGCAAAGCAAACCGCCATTGCGGGTTTTCTGTGTTCGGGGTGTTCAAATCTTCCACCTACGATCGACTAACATTAGTTAGAACTTGACATACGAGACCTCAAAAGACGCCCTATAACCAGCTAAACCTGAGGTTCTCACTAGCTTTATGTCTAACACTTTAAGTGTATTTGGTGGAGAGCCTAATTAACACTTGCATTCTAAAATTACTCAAACTTTAATTTTTCATGCATACAATTCGCAGTTTGCACACACAATTCACATTGATATTGCACTTAACGTTCATTGCTAGCATAATATTATTTGTTACATTTCATAACACATTAACAATTTCATAGCAATCCTGAAATGCAAATAGAGGTTAAATTTCTAAGCTTACAGAAATATAGGTTAAATTTCTAAGCTTACAGCAAGTGCTTCCTATTCCTTTCTCAAGGTACTTTCTTGAAATATCAAATTACATTGAATTAATAGTCCACAGACTAAATCGTGTTCTTCAATTTTCCGAATTTTCATTCTAGACATTTTACAAGTCTTTAGACAAAGCGTCATACAAAATCATTTAGTTAACATTTTCTTTTCAGCAATTCATTGCTTTTACAAAATTAATCTATATACAATGCTTAAGCATCTATTTTACAAACATTAAGTAAGTCTCTAAGAATTACAAATTTTTTAAACAAAAACATTTTTCTTTCAATATGAGAACTTATCGCCCACTTGGCGTAAAACTCAACCTCACTTGAGGTAAAATCGACCCTGCAACTTGCAGTACACTTGAAAATTAACTAAACTTTTGAATAAGAATTTCTACTTATCTTGTTATGGTCATCCATCCTTTTCTTGGCCCAATCCTTGAAAGTTGAGTATGTTGCAGCTTGGTTCAGTCTCCTGGATTTTTGTTTTTGGTCCTTGGGAGGTTGCTCATCTCTTTTCCTTTTGAAATTCCGTCGTTGTATCCTCGGATATTTCCCCTGAAGAGGAGGTTGCTCTACTGGACGTTTGGTGGACTGGGCCCTTCTCTCCTGGGCCCTTCTCTCCTGGGCCCTTGTTCGTTGCTAGTCCTGGTTCCTGCTGTATTCGGGACGTTGATTCTCAGGCTGCAATCGACGTTTCTTGCTTCTCAGGCACCTGCCCGATGATTCCGCTGTTCTTTTGGATACATTGGGCTTTCCTTGCCCATTCTGCTTTCTTCTCTTGGTATGCTCGTAGGTCCGTTCGTAGATCTGGTCACTTGCATCGTGAGACTTTCTTTTGAATCCACATTTTTGGTTCTTATTTCTACTTTGTTGAGGGGGAGCTTTCTTTTTCTGACTTTTCGATGCCGTTGTAGCACGTGAGACTTCTTTTGAATCCACATTTTTGGTTCTTATTTCTACTTTGTTGAGGGGGAGCTTTCTTTTTCTGACTTTTCGATGCCGTTGTAGCTGGTTTCTGCTGTTTTTGCTGAAGTACATCTTCCTGGCTAGTCGATTGCCTCGGATCCTGAAAAAAATCTTTAAATACAGCCATTTTGCTGCGATTATAGAACGGTTTTATCAGATCGACATTTGCTTTGAGTGTTTGTCCATCATTTTTTTAATATAACCACTGTCTATGTAATTTTTTCAATTATGAAAGGGCCTTCAAAACGCGGAAAGAATTTCCCCACCTTTTCTTCTGGGGCATTTGACAAGTTATGTTTTATTTTCAGAACTTCATCTCCCACACTGTACTTGACCCCTCTTCTCTTTTCATCATAATACAATTTTTGTTTTCTCTGGGCCATTTCTATGTTACCGGTAGCTTCCCGTATCAAATTCTGTATGTCACTCATTTTAAACTCTTCTGCCCTTTCCTGGACAAAGAAAAGTTTATCTAAGGGCGTCAAAATTTTTCTTCCTAGAAACAGTTCAGCGGGTGTTTTTTGTGTAGTATCGTGTTTGGCGGTCCTAAGGGCAAATGCAAATTCATTTATATGGCTATCCCAGGTAGAGTGATAGTTTTTCACATAACTTCGAATTATTTTCACTACATTTCTATTAACCCGTTCCGCTATGTTTGACTGCGGACGATACGGGACCATCTTTAGATGACGTATGCCCAGTTTTGCACACATTTCCTCAAACATATTACTAACAAACTGGGGACCATTATCGGAAATAACTTTTAGGGGCGCCCCGTATTTTAAAATATACTTATTTAGAATTGAATCTACTACAATTTTTGCAGACGCGCGTTTTAACGGAATTAACTCTAACCATTTGCTAAAATGATCCACTA
>KK121329.1:115972-142375 GCA_000611955.2 Stegodyphus mimosarum
TGGTAAATGTTGCAAGTCCAGCTGCGGGGGCTTATCATTCTTGAGTTCTATTGCTTTCATATTTAACGTCAACTCTCCCCCTTTGAAATCAATTTTTGCTTCTGCCAAACTAAAAAAGTCCACACCTAGAATAATACATGTTTGCAGGTTTCGCACAATATAAAACAGAAGTTTTACCTGTTCGTTGTTGATACGCACGAACAACGGTACTTTTCCTAAACAGCTACACTTTTCTCCTTTGGCCGCTATGACATCCGTGTCTCTTGCACTAAAAATTCTGTAACGGCGAAAGTGCTTTTTGAAGAATCTTTCCGATACAAAGCTGCTTTGTGCTCCTGTATCCAAGAGGGCTGTCTCCGGTATGTTGTTAATTAGAACTTCAATCTTCGGTAAACTTAAATTCTTCACGACCACAGTGTTTAAATTGATTTTGGAAGGGTTTTGCGCTGCTTCGGACTTCTTCACCTTCCTCGAGGAAATCCATCTTAGCTTAAATTCTTCTTATTCTGGTTGCCCTCGGAATCTTTGTTTGTTCTTCTATTGAATTCCTTTCGTTGGCCGCTCGATTTAGGAGACGCATCTTTCTTCGGCCATTGCTTCGCCTTATTTCCGTAACTCTGATTTTGTTTCTCCTGGGATCTTGGCGAACTCCACTAACTTCTTCGCTCAAATTGGCGTCGTCGCTCGTTGTCGGCTGTTCTTCGGCTTTCAAATTGTACTGCGAGCTCAAATAATCTGTCTAACGTTGTTGGGTTTCTTAGCTCGATGAAATCTTGAACTTGAGGCAGTAGCCTAGGAAGTATAATTTGAATAATTTCAGGATCCGGGCGACTTCCATACAAAAGCTTGAAAACTTGAATTTTTCTCAAAATAAAATTAGACAAATCTTCTATTCTTTCTTGATATCGACTAAAGAGTTCCGCTTCCAGTCTGGCTCGGTCTCGTACTACAGGAAATATTTCACCAAGGAATTCTTGAAATTTTCATACGTATATGTGGGGCTTCCTGGTTCCCCCAAGAGATTCTTTCCAATGCACTTGAACCAACTTAGCGCTTGGCCCTTCAAAGCGCTGGTAGCAAGAGCGACTTTCTGAAATTCGTGGACTGGATATAGCATGAAGTGGGAGTCTAGCTTTTCCAGGAAATTGATTACGGCTGTCTTGCCGTCAAAACTTGCCGCTGGCTTCATGGCTGCTCGCATGGTTTGTACGATGTAGCCGAATCCTTCTATGCCAGGAGGTGCTATCTCAGGATTCTGGACAGGTACAGCAGGTATCTCAGGTTCGTCTTCTTGTCTTTGATGCCATCCTCTTCTTTTTGTTCGGGCGCCACTATCAGGACTGAGTATTCTGTGCATAGTTTTAGAAAACATGGTGAAGTACTTACAAGGATCCTTGGTCTCAAGTCCTAAACTGGAACAGGGAGCGGAAAATACGCTTCTGGTGTAGCTATTGTGCTGGAGAATAACTGGACGTGAAAGGGATCTGAAATCCTCTTTTATTAAATCACTATTATTTACACACTTCCCAACTCGGGAGAGATACAGAAAGTAAAAGACCACACTTGGGCCTAACTTAACAAATCAAATAAATTTAACTAAACCTAAATAGAAATTAAATTAAACTTTGCTCGCAGAGCAGATTCGCGGAGTTTGGCCTCTAACTAACTGGTGCGTAGCAAGAAATACTAATACTATCGCACTTCAATTTATTTCAGTATGCAATCCCGTAGTAAGCACTATGGCTTATAATTTTAGCTGCTAGCTGGTCAGACGAACGTCGAGCAGAATGACCGTGATCTGAGACTAAAGCTCTCTCACACTAAGAGGTTTCTACCTCTGGTTTAAATAGTACTTGGCTGTACTTCAAAATTAGCATAAGCTGAAAACGCGCGCTTCTTCTGACGGGAAGTTGAAACAGAGAAGAGATAGAAAGATTTAAATTAAAATAAAACTTGGTTAGTTTAACTAAAACCTTACAAACTTGCCATCATAAGTTTCATTCATGCCTGTTAGTTGTAATCAACATGCCAGAATTCATAAAAGTGTTACACAGTGAGTCAGCATTAAATTTTTTATTAATGAAGGTTTCATTCTGTATTAGATTTATCCAAGAATAAAATTAAGTTCAGATTTAACACTATTGAACTTTCACCTTTGCAGTTCATTTGAAGAATTCTTAGAAAAAAAAATTCAAGAGCAATTTATTGACACTGTGCAAGAATAGTCAACATGCAGTGAAAAGACTTTTATTCTTTCAAAATTAAGAAATAGGGGCTGGAATCAAAGTATTACAATGGCATGCGACTGCTTGCTATCGCAATACACTGGCTTTCTGGTTTGAAACCAGAAAGTTGCCACCTTTCTAGTTTCAACCCAAAGACTCAAATTTTTAGTTTTTAACCCAAATCTCCAGTTTGAATAGTAATTTTTATCTCCTGCCAACTTATACACATAAGTAAAGGAAGTAATGTTTTCAGTCCAAAAAACTGATACTGAAAAAGCACAAACTAAGGTCACCAGAACACATTTTTACAATTTTAAAAATGACATCTCAATGCTAAAAATTTTTCTTCCACAATACACTGGTGTGCAAAAATTCAGGACGAGACGGTTTTTTCAATATAACTTTGTACAAAAGCTTTCCAAATCAACACATTTAATACCGTAAGATCCCCAATACGTAAGGACATGAGTAATGTAAGCAACACTTACTAAAAGAGAAATCAGAGGGATAAAAAGAAGCTTTATTGAAAAAGTAGCATGGTGCGCAATGCGACTGAAGGCCGAAACATCCCTGTGATGGGTGTCCAGCAAGAAACATCCGGTCTTTAATAGGGGATATGATCTCCCCTGACTGCTAGGCAGGTTTCACATCATTTGTGCATGCTGGATATGTGGTTGTTAATGACCTGTTGAGACACTGCTGCTCGTTCCTCTTGTAGCACCAATCGCAGTTTCGGAATCGTTACTGGCGATAAGTTACGTGCTGCCACGGGTCTCCCTAGTAAGTTCCGTACATGCTTGACGGGATTTAGATCCAGAGACCTTGCCGACCAATCCATGTGTTCAATATCTTCACTCTCCAACAGCTCTTCGACAGTAACTGTGCGATGAGGTGGAGCGTTGTCGTCCATGAAGAGGAACTGAGGACCCATAGCCCTTGTGAAAAGACGCATGTAAGGAAGAAGAACCTCGTTACAATAGCAGTCCCAGGTGACGAACCTCCTTGGGAGATATGAAGGTCGGTCCGGCTACCAAGCATTATGTCTGCTCGAACGAGAACTCCGCGACCTCCAAAACAGTCCCTTTTGATGATGTTGAAGGGGTTATTGCGTGTTCCCCGCTCTGTCCAGATGTGTATGTGTCTAGAATCGCAACTCAGACTAAATCTGCTCTCATCTGTAAAGAGTACTCGTCCCCATTCATTGTCTCTCCAATTCCGGTGTTCCCGGCACCACAGAGAACGCCTTCTCCGATGGGCAGGCGTTAGAGGTACACACCGTACAGGACGTCGTGCAAACAGACCACCACCGTGCAGTTTTCTGGCCACGGTAAAACGCGATATCGGTCGTCCAGTCTCCTATGTCGTATGTCTAGCGATTTCTCCCGCCTGTTTCTTCTGGCCTGTAAGGCAATATACCGGTCATCTGCGGGTGTGGTTCCTCGTGGACGACCACTACTAAACCCCAGGATAGCTGTTCCTGTAGTTTGAAATTGTCTCCAAAGTCGTGAAACGATGCTGTGAGCAATTCCGAACTCTGCAGCCACACTTGTCACACTGCGGCCTTCCTCCAACTTCCCAATGATTCGACCTCGGGTAAAAGCATCCAGATGTCGTCTAACAGATTGATTATTCGCCATTTCTCGCTGAGGCAGCAACTCGGTGTGATTTTAACTGCTATACGGCGTGCAATCTCTTTGCCAGAAATACTGATCTTACACCGACAACATGCTTTATACTACTCAGACACTCCCCCATTACGTCTACCTGCATATCTGCGCATGTGCTACCGTACATCACCTTACTTAATCTCCTGGTTGGTCTTTCTGTCCGCTTTGCCTCTTCGTTCAGCTGATATGCTAATTTTTCGACTTCGTCCTTAATTTTTGCACACCAGTGTAACTCTTATATTTAACTTATTCACTAATTTTACCTCCTATACATAGGTAAGGGTTTGGTTTGTTTGATTATGGCAAAGCATGCTACAGCGATCTGCCTATGAAGAGGGATACTTTTGTGGAGGACATTCTGAGAAACTGGTTCATATCCACACTATGCATGGGAAAAGCCATGAAAATGCCCATGCACCTAAAATCGAATTCAAGCCAAGCTACTAGTGTTGAGCGATTTACTTCTTGTTGAGCACACAGATAAAGTAGGCAAAGTTTCTGTCCAAAAATTTGATAGTAAAGTTGTCAGTAAATAAGCATAAATTAAGGTTCCCATAACACATTTTTACAATGAATGTCTATCTGTAATTGCAGGATGAATTTTTTGTCAACAATAATTCTTGCAGCATACGTGCAGCTTAGCAGTTTGAAAGAGTCAAGAATCTTGAATCTAGTGCATAGGAGCTCTTCTGTACTAGTGGTAGAGAATTCTGCTCACATAAAACGGACCCAGGTTCTTTTCGTCAAGGTCCATGTTGTCTCTTGCACCATGCTTCTGATTTCGACCCATAGACGTCGCCATGAGCAATGCCGAAAGCGTCACACACTCCAAGCTATAAATCAACCACAGCGGTTCCACAGCGTGGCTTAACATTGGAGAATTTTCTACCACTAGCACAAAAGAGCTCCTATGCACTAGTTTCAAGAATTCTGATGCTTTCAAATTCGTGAGCGTTCAGTGCCTCCGTGGATGACATGAACCTCGTATGAAACTTCCAAATGCCTATTCTCCATATTTACGCTTTCTACATTCATATAAACAGCTGATTAGAATTTGAGTAAAATTGGACAACCTGAAGTTGTAATTTACAAAAAGCCCATAACATTCTTTAATGGACAATCATAAGTGGTATTTTACTTGAAAATCCTAACAGTTAATAACGAAAAAACCATATTAAAATATAATCTAAAATATTCCAGTTTTACTATCCATGACTTTTATATCTATGGGAACAGCATATTAGATATTGGCTTAAATTGTGAAACCAGAAGTAATACTTTAAGTTCTGAACAGACTTCAGGAAAAAAAAAATGTATTATGCAATAATCCTTTTTCAAATTTGGTATTCTTGGAATTGTAATAGATGCTACGACAATAAGCTCATTATGAAACAAATGTATTAACCTCAATCCTCCATGTTTCTGGTTCACTTTTCAAATAATAGGATGTTGCCATCAAATGTTATTCAATGCATTATTTATATTCATTGGATCATTAACGAAATAATATAGCAAATATAATTGTCGCTAGAATAAGAAAGGTATGGCAACACCTACCAGGAATTCTCAAGATATGCTGCTGCTAAAATTTTTGTGACTGTTAAGTCACTGATTTGTGAATCAGAAATCCCGTGATTAGAGGATATACTATAATTGACGCAATATTTTCAAATCAAACCATGAGAACTGATGTGTACATGTTTACCTCCAGTCATTATTTCCCATTGTATGGAAGAATAGAATAAGAATAAATGAGTAGTGTTTATAATTACGATAACTGTGCAGCAGTTATTGATTTATGGCCACTTGCTTACAGTGATATCTAAGGACTTGGCTTAGAAGTGTGATGCCACAGTTTCCTGTTGTTCGGGAATCCTATTTTTCTGTCTGTTTTTCAAGAGCTTGAGTCTATGTTGTGGCAGTGGAATGCTCTATCGCTCCATAAAAGTCTTTGTGTGCTAGTTTCAAGAATTCCAATTGTGAATGCTTAGTGGCTCTGTGGACGACACAGACAAAACATAATATGCTGAAACAAATCATTTGATTTGTCAGCAAAGTCAGACACAGAACAACGAAGTCATACCTCCTCATTTGCATAACAGATGCTTGGGGAGGGTATTATGATATATTTGTTTTTAAATTTGAACAAAATGAAATTTTGAAACTAACATACAAGAGCTCTTTTATCCTGGCGGTAAAGGAACCTACTCCCATGACACAGACTCAAGTTCTGTCCTTCGTGGAAAAACTTGGTTCCCAAATGATCCAAAACTTTGGCATTGCACTTCTAATTTAAGTCCCAAGATAGCACTATGAGCTAGGCTCAGCTTAAAGTGCTGAAATCAAACAGCGAGCAGTCATAAATCAGCAACTGTTCCATGGTTGCCACATAATTAGCACTGAATCATAAAGGTAATCATCTGGAAGTGACAGTTTTAAGTTCATTGGTATTTTGCCAATATGGAATTGGTGGGAGGCCACGTGTTGGGCATATTTCTTTGTGCATAAATTATGATGAGTTAATTACCTTTACCTTTTCGTTGACCGGAATAACAGTGCTAATAATATTTTTTACTTAACTTGAACTAGAATTTCTCAGAAATAATTTTTTCATTCATTTACCTCCTGTGACAGTTGCAGTTTAGGTACAACCCACCATATTACAGTATTTTAAGAGTCAGAATAGCATACATCACATGACATCAAAGGCTCAAATTAACCATAACGTTACTAGTGTTAACATCATACGTTAACTAATTATAGCACATTATCATTACATAAAAAATGCAATTTAAGCTAATTTTTTCTTTATATTTATATAAATACCGTAATAATAATTTAATACAGTAAAAATTCCAAGATCTGGATACATTAGACTTCAGTGACTTCTGATAAAAGACCATCAGTTTAAATCTAATAATACAACATGTTGAATTTGTAAGGTTTATCCTAAGTTTGTAATTGTTATTTAAGTTAAAGCTCTTTTCTAATTTCAACCTGCAATTCCTTATCAGAATGAGTTTTTAGAATCACATTAAATGCAAATGAGAAGTAGTGGTATTTAAGTCGAAGTTCCATTGACTTCAAGAGAGAGAATTAGGATTCCTGAATAGCACGCATTTGTCTTTTGGCTATGTCTCTCTAAGCTGTTACTATGCTTGGCCATATTATGTACCCTTTATAACTTCGCTAGCTAATTTAATATTATGGGCCAACTAGTTTAGAATCATGTTAGCTTTGGCTAAATCTCTTTAATTAGTCATTAGTTAAGTTTTTATGTCTTACACTTTTCAGTTAAAGCCCAAGTGAACACTTTGTTGTATGCCCTGAGAAAGGAGCAATCTTTGAATCTTTATTCTGAGCAAAATGGTAATTAACCCTTCTTGAGTTTCTGCGATTATTCGCTTAGCTGTTCACGAGGTTCCTCAATATTATTATTATAGTTATTAGATAAAAAATGAAGATCTCTACAAATTATAAAATTAAAAATATGTAACGGTGATTTATGAAATGAGGAAGCATTTATGACCTTAAAGGAATCGAAATTCTCCCCCTCAAAAAAGAGCTAAATATTTATTTGTTTGCTTTATTAAACATTTCTTTCAATGAAAGTTGTTCAAGCTTTGATTTTTGTCCTAATACTTTCTCTTTAATTCTACAGATAGACATAATTTCCTGCTTGGTTACAAAGTAACTTCCATTAAACTGTCAACCCAGATTTTTTGTTCTCAACAACCTCTCTGTCACTTTCTTTACTACTACTAGCAATATTTACAGGATTTATAATCCTACTACAGATTTTACTGTTAATTGGTGACTAGGACATTACCATTACAAAGAAAAACTTCCACTATATCATCTTCATTTATTACACTTTCTCCACAAATTCCATTAGTTGGAAAATTTTGCTTTTTGCTTGCAATATCCAAAAACCTTCAGATTCGTGGCTACCATCATAAAGCTAGTGTCGCTGTATACTACTGGTGATGTATAACGAGACTGGCAACTAAAGACATGTTCTTCTGTAAATGTTTTTCTTGCTTTTATCATAAGCTAAGTCTAAATTATATTAGTTATTTATTATATTTATAAATGTTCCTTGCGCATGCTTAAGACTTATCAGAGTCCCAAGTAAATAAATTCCCACACAGAGATGTGTCGCTCCATGTCTAGCGATGCCCCCTAGAGGCATCGCTAGACATTTTGTGGTCTGGTGCAGTCTCTGCAGGTCAAAATTTTTGCTGCACCTCCTTAAATTCTAAAAATTTTATGTCTCAGTATCTTTACTACATTCTTATGGTTTTGCAATCTCTTAATTTTGTTCTTTGGTTATTCTCTAAATTCTGAAAATTTTGCTACCTAGTTGGCTCTCACACCAGTCCTCGCTTTAACTTTGAAACAAATTAGTTATTCTCAGTTAAAACAGTACTAAATGTTATATTATGGTCCATGAGTATCATTTACAAAAACTACTTTTTGCATATGGAAAGAAATTTCTATTAAATTTCTCCTCATCAGCAAGTTCAATACTTAGCAGCAGAGTTAGCTGAAGTCTAATCATCAAAAAGTGTAATGTTAAAGTTACCATGCTCTTTGGTATTCAGCTACTAATATATATATATATAAAAAGGCCTTGCTGAGTGAGCTATTCCTTAACTTGAAGTGTACAGATAGTCATGCAGTGTTAAAAGCAAAAAATAACAAATAATGATTTGCCATGTTGGCATCGGTGCCAAAGTAAAATTGAGAATTCGAATTCTCTTCACATTTATCATGAAAAAAATATTTGTTTGTTAGTGATTTGGAGGTTTATGTCATTCCAGATAATGGACGTCAGGATTTTGGACCTTGTACTGTATTTACTATTTCAAAAAATTAATAACAATATTTAATACAAAGACATTAATAATTTATTTTTATTGTAGATTAAATATTATTTAAATTTAAATATTACTGCACTGACGCCAACGTGGCAAATCATTATTTGTTATTTTTTGCTTTTATCACTGCATGACTATAAGTACACTTCAAGTTAAGGAATAGCTCACTCAGCAATACCTTTTTTTTTATTAAATACAGTATTTTCAGAAACAATGCCTCTGCCCTCATAAAAAAGAGTAAAGGAGTGAGAAATATACATATATATTTGATTGATAATCTCCAGAATGACATTCATTGAAAGGTAACAACACAGAAAAACAAGTAAGTTCATTCATTACAATCAATCAATAAAAAATAATGATAAAATTTTGCTCATATCTCAGTGTCCCTTATACAGAAAAAATAAAAATCAGAAAGCATGAATAATTTTCATTCAATTCGTTTTCCACATTTATGCACTTTATGTTATAAGATAATGCAGTTAGCAAATTTTGTCAAAAGTTTTCGCATCAAAGTTTTTACTCTAATGATGCTTCCAGAAAAGAAAATTTACTTTTAAATGTTGTTGTCTATAATTAACCTTCTCTTAGGAAGGTATGAAATGCAAGACCTGCTTTTATATATAACTAACAATGAATATTAACCCTGAGAACAAATACACAATCATCCTCAACCATGTTATATTAAATCTCACACATTTAAAAGATGAATTATGTAGAGAATTATATTCAAAATATTTATAGGTATGAATTTAAAAAAGTTAAGTCAATTAATGATTATGGGATAAGTCAATTAACATGCAAATAATTCACAATACACTGTTTGTTACATTAACATAAGATATTTCTTACAATATTATTTTTCACATAATCATGAACAAATATCACAACACTCCAAATTTATTTGCGCTTTGACAATACAAACAATTTACAGGCAAAAATACTGGCATCTCTCATTCGTAGATCTACGAATCCCATTTTTTATATTCTACACCATCAGGAGGTTTAACTTCCACTTTTTTATTACCCACTTCATTCCAGCTTGTGCTAAGAACTGTACCACCAGATTCAAACTGGGAGGGAGGAAAAAAAATATTATGTTTAATACACATAAACACATTTCATTTTTTAAAAAGCAATCAAAAGAGAAACTAGAACTAACTTCTCTTTTCAATTCATGTAACACTAAACCTCTCTATATAAACTGTTTTTTTTTTATGTATTTAAAATAAAAACCATTGAAAGATATGGTAGCTTCTCTTGATGTGGTCCTGCAGTCCATTCTTCTAGACATCTTATATAATTCAATATAACAACATAGCAATGTAATAAAAGTAAATACATATAACTTTTTTGCATTTATTTACGTGCTGTTGCTTTTTATGTGGTTTGGTATGGTAATGTTATCAGTTTCTTTGGTTTTGATCAAGGTTCACAGGCAATGGGTCACATATTACGAGAATATCCATAATTTGATGCTCTGTATCTTGAATTTCTGAGAATTAAATCTTCCTATTGTAACCGTTTCACTTTAAATAGTTTTAGGTATTAAACTGGAATTTGAATACAAAAATTACAGAGATATTTTTTTGGGGGGAGGAAGAAGCTTTTTCCTGAAAAGTTAGATTGTTAGAATTTCTCATTAAATGAGAAACCCCAATAATTATAAATCTTTTAGCCATAATTTTCTTTGAATTCTCGAAACCATGTTCATATGCCTTTTTCTCAATTTTTACACAATACAAAATCTTAATTACTTTTTAATGGCTAAAGAACAATTAAGAACTCAGAGAAGCTATCAATAAGCACCAGCTGAATCATATTGAATATGAAAAAACTTCAGAAGCTACAATATTTAACAACCAAAAGGCATTAAACATTAAATAATTTGAATGATTTGTTTGATTTTATACAGCTGATACTTGTTTTTATAAATTTAAAAACTGAACAGAGATAAGCCACAAAGTTACCTCTGCATAATGCAACTTAATTGCAAACAAAACTGTCACTTTGCATTTGCAGATTTTAGTTTGCTGAAGTGATATCACACTTTAAAGCTGACAATTTTATTAAATTAAGGAAAAATCACAAAAATCATGATTACTGAAAAAGTTACATGTAGAATTTTATGAAATTTACCCACAATATACAACACATAGTAAGGTATCAAATAACATACAAAGATATTACCAGACAATTATGGTAGTATAGAAATTAGCACATGTATAAAATGAACAAATCGAAGGTGTCAGTTTGCTATAGGAAAAGTACTTTTAGTATGGAATATGATCACCTCTAGAAGCAATACAGCACATACAGTGAAGTGTGATACTTTCAATTATGCAGTCTATCAGTTCCATAGGAAGCGAGAGCCATTGCTATTGCTAAGCAGTTGCAAGCGCAGCAAGGGTCTGAGTGAAGGGGAGGATTGAGAGCAGCTAGATGTCTCCCTAAAGCATCCCAAACGTGCTCGTTTGGATTCAAGTCCGAGGATTGATCTGGCCACTCCATGCACATAATTGTTTCCTGTTGAAGATAATCATCTATGATACGAGTCCTGCGTGGTCTTCCATTGTCGTTCTGTAACAGGAAAGCATCACCTATCACCCCGGCATATAAGTGCACATAAGCATCAAGGATGTCATCTCTATGAACCTGAGTAATCACGTTCCCTTAGAAAGACATGAAGATCTGTGCATCCACCCAAAGAGATGCCACCCCAAACACAGACACTGCCTCTTCTGTATGCATCTCTTTCGCGGATGTTTGACGGATGATAATGGATTCCAGGTTTTCTCCATATCAAATAACGCATACTATTGCTTTCTAGACTAAACTTGGACTCATCCATAAAGAGAACAGCCCTCCATTGATCAGGATCCATTGATCCAGTGGGCATGTTGTTGTGCCCACTGCAAACAGTCCTTCCTATGGTGTGACATGAGTGGCACGCAAATGGCTGGTCGCCTCGCATACAGACCACCTTCGTGAAGCCTTCTATGCACAGTTCACATTGACATGAACCTTCCGGTGTCTGCAGCAAGAGAGGATCTAAGAAGAGTCGGAGTAGCAATTCTATTCCTGTGTGCACATAATGTCAAATATCGGTCATCAGCGCTCGTCGTAGCAGTTGGCCGTCCTTGGCTGAACCTCCTAGATGCCGAATCTGTGGTTTGAAATTGCCTCCAAAGTCTATGAACCACAGGACTCACATTTTGCCATCTGGCCACTTCTGTTTGTCTTTGTCCTGCCTCTAGTCTCCCAATCGCTCTCCATTGTAGTTCTGCATGCAAATTATGGAGGTTATTGTTACGAATTGGCTATCTCAGATTTCTAATGTCACTATCACAGTAAAATATGTGGGCTTACTCTCAAACATGGACTTTTATGCTCCTCGCAGATGACGTATTGAGTGCAGCGCCACTAATTTGCCTATTGCAGTTTTATTCAGCTACTCTTACTTGGCAACATATTCAAATTTTACACAGTTTGGCTTATTTTTGAGGGAGTTATCACTACTTTTGTGATTTTCCCTTAGTTTATGATAACCAGTGTATTACATTTTTAAGGATTGTTTTCTCAAAATTGTTCAAGCTGAAGTTATGCCATTTGTAGACTGAACTCCTCATATATTAAATAGGTAGGTTAAATTCAAATACTTTTAGAGAAAATGTTTTATTTTAAAATATACTTTTATACAGAAACTATAATTTTGTACATTAATGTACAACACTATTACTATGGTTATTTTCAGTTGCTTTAGATTCCGAAATATGTAAATACACACGCATTGTGAACTGGGATTTTTATACATATAAGCACTTTCCTGCTTTACTGTCTTGCTCTACTGACATATTCTGATTTATAAATTAGAACTCCTATTTAACTCGCAGGCAGCTCTTTTGACAAATTTCATACCTCTAAAGGGAAAGTCCCCCCTTACTTAAAAGGTAGAAAACATGCCATAGTCTTCGATATGCAACTTCGGGATTTCTGTTACAAAAAAAAAACATCTGTCTTTGATAAGCAAAATTTCATTACACATTTTAGCAGAAAAATTCCCCAAGATATTCTCTTCAGGCAGAAGCTTAAATGCTAAGCACATTTTATACCTTTAAAAGGTATGTTTTTTCCCTGCTTCTTAAAAGGTACAAATTATTTGCCAAAACATGCCAAAGTTTCAGCATGTGATTTAGGGTTCCTATTACAAACAAACAAAAAAAAACCTTCTTTGATAGGCTATATGTACTAATTTAATGGGCTACAAGTTCATTAAACATTTTCACAAAAATCCCCCAAAATTAGAGATTCTAAAATAACAAAACATCAATTTGGAGAGGGGGACTTTAACAAAGTATTAATCCTTCTGCAACACAAAAATAAAGATTTGGACAAACAGCACATTTCCCAATCATGCTTAAGAAAATATGAAATGGATAAATTAAAAGAAAATCACAAATGGCAAGGAAGCATTTACACATATGGCAGTTAAAAAAAATCTCAGCAACTTGAAAGCTTCTAGCCTATTTATGTGTAATTTTAAAGTTTCTCTACTTTATAAAAAGATTTGACACAATTTTGGAAGCACTTCTTTTTTCTAACACTCTGTCACAAAAAAATATATGGACCCTGAAGAAATCGAGCCACAATCATGCAACTCGGCAGGAATGTAGTCGGGTAAGAGATTGATGGTAATTTAAATTTTGATGTCAATGAGACAAGGGTAAGTGTGCTATGCACATATGGGATGCACAGTTGGAAGAGTTTAAAAGCATGACTGCTTGTGCAGTAGGGCTATTCAAATGAATCTGTCGACTTGCATGGATGGTACTGAGACTAGATATGCATCTGAAATATAACCGGCGGCAGTATGAACAGTTGTTGGACTTTAAGAAATGGCATATAGTAGGCTTCAGAGAAGCAGGTTGGTCAAACAGGTATATTAGCCACCATCTCTGTCAGAGCAATATGGTAGTTGTTCGTGGTTGGTGACAATAGATCAAAGAAAGGATAGTCTACCAAAGTGGAGGGTCAGGGAGTCTCAGGAGCACAAATGAGGGTGAGGATCGTGCAATCATAAGAGTGGCCACTTCCACATCAATAATGTCACTAGCATCGATTTGATGCCATTTACCACCTTCTAAGTATCCGGTGGTATCAAGGGAAACCATTCGGAGACAACTGGCCAACACTAGTATATGCTGCCTACGTCCATTAAGATGTCTCCCCACATCATAGGCAATGTCGATTGGATTTTGCCGAACTCAGGCAAGCTGGAGTATGACTGAATGGAGGCATGTCATCGTCAATCATAAATCCTGATTCTGATGAGTCTCAGTGCTGATGACCAATGTACACACTTGTGGAGGTAGCCAGGACAGTAGTCTGATCCGCCATTTGTTGTCGAGTGGCATACAGAGATTACACAAGGTGCAAAAGTGCGGAGAGCAATTTGTTGGGACACACGATCACCTGTAGTCGTCCTTCAAGGGACCATGATGGTTCATAGTTACGTGGATGACATTTTAACGCTGGTTCTACTACCTCTGCTATCAAGTCATCAAGTGCAATTTATCAGCAAGATAACGCTCATCCACATACTTCGGACTCTCCCAAGTGTCTTATGGATATGATGTACTCTCGTAGCCTGCCAAACTCGCCAACAGAGCATGTTTGGGACATTCTTGAAAGGCAAATGCAGCCATACTAGAATACTGGTGAATTAACTGCTCAGTTGCCAAGATTATGGTATGATTTTCTGTAGGAGGTCATATGTGACCTACTTAATTTTGATTTTATTCCACGTCATGTTTTAGCTTGTACAGCTGCCAGAGGTGGCTCTACTACTTACTGATTTGTAACCTTTTTCATGTTCATAACTTCTTAATAAAACAATCTTTTGTTCTGAATTTGTAATAATTTGCTTATATCTTCATGCACTACATATATGTTAAATTTCGTGATAGTAGTTCATTTGCTTCTAGGTGCATATACATTTTTATGAATGCATATTCAATCTTAATAAAGGGTAGTTCAATATGCTACAAAAACTAAATATTTTTATCCAAAAATTAAAAAAAAAAAGTACTATGATCAGTGTCTTTTTTTAATTAAATACTTTACTTTCAGAAGACATAATTTCCTAGCATCATTTTAATTCCACTTACAAATGATTTATTCATTGCCTTTCTTGTTTCATCAGTTCCATCAGCATATATTTTTTGAAATAGCTGGTTGAGAGCTGCTTCTCCTTCTAACTTTTCATTTGCTTCTTCCTTTTTGATTTCATCAGCAATTCTATCCCAATCCTTTTTCTGAGGTTTTGATGAAGGATATAATTTGACCACCTCTTCTACATAAAAACAAGAAAACCTACATAAGTCAAGTAAAGGCAAACAATATTTAAATATTATTTTAAAAGCCCCATAATCTCTGTTACATGTAACTTACATGTTGTGGCTATTTAAAATACACTGTACCTGTTTTCAAGTGAGATTCATTTGTGATGTTACTATCTTCTAATTTTTCCCATTTTATACCTTCTACTTTTTTCAGTCGAATTTCAATCTGTGGGTGGAAAATTTAGATTAAATACTTTTTTTAATATTATACAATGTGAGATTACAAATGCAGATTTTCAAAATTATAAAATGTGAATATTTCACAATGCCAAATTTTAAATTACGAAATTCCTTTTCTATTACTTGAAATTACTTCTGATTAGGAATGACTATTAAAATAAATCATTCCTAATCAGAATTCATACTATTAAAATTTTTTTCAAAAGTTTAACCATTGCACCAAGAGCTAGTTTTTTATCTATAAACTAGTTCCTGATAACAGACTCTTAAAAAAAAAAAAAAATTTCAAAATAATGCATCATTAATATAATCTGTTTAAAAATAAGTTTTTTTCCATAGGATGCTGTTTCTCCATATGCTATTATGAGAATCTCCCACTTCAAAGATAAATTCGTGAAATATCACAAACAATTTTTAGACAATTTTTAAAATGCCTAAAATGGTGGAGATGATAGCAATTTATTAATCATAAAATACATAATTATATATATTATATAAGCACACTGTTTCATGATTGCTTTGCTTTGCTATTCTTAACCTTCCAGCACACCTGTCTGTTCTTTTTTGGAAAGTCTATATCTCAAAATATTACTTAAATAGTCTTTGCTTCTTTTTAATAACCTAGAAACCTAGCCATTAAACAGATTTGCCTCTTTATTCTTTTCAGCTAGAAAAGGTATGCCATATAACTATAGCCTGGATTTTTCTTTCCACATCATCAAATGATTCTCGATGTTTATAGAATCTGATTTATAGATGAATATTTCTAATTAGACATCTTATGATTTTAATGTATGTTTATTTAAATCAAACACATTAAAAAGTTTAAAAAATAATATTTCTTAAGAACTGTGTTGACTGCTCTTAAATCACTTAGATTATTACTCAGTAAACTTTTAGAATAAATTTGAAAGTATCTTAGGCTTTATTGAATGGCAATATGATAGCATGTGGAAAATAAATGTATTTTACTTCCACACATAGCAACACACTGCATAGAGCCAAGTTTGTTAATTAACACTGAAAATTAAATAGCTTACATTTTTTCGAATAGCAACAGACTAGCGTGCTGGAGATAAAAATGTTAATTTCAAACAGTGGCACCGTTGCTCTCTTTTGCATTGTTGAGCTTTTTAATCAGAAATTCATTAAAGTTTTCCAAAATATGAAATCTAAAATTTGAAATTAAGGCTTACAGGTGCACATATGTTTGATTGGACAACTATGTCAAAATTTGATGGCTCTAAGTACTCCGGTTTTTTTCACAATGCAAGGAATATACAATCATGAATGCAGATTCTTCATTTTTTAATTTCTTTAAAAATAATATTTGGTGGCAACAATTTTAAAAGTGACACGCAGTTTACAGTGACCCAAAGCAAAACCCCAGACATTAAAAGCCCCTTTTGGTCTAATGAAGGACAAACTAAAAGTTAATATATGAAGAATTTATCTCACATTTCAGAACAAATAGTTCCTATGCTTTTAAAACTGTTTCCATAATCCACATTTGGATGGCATACATGGCTACTTGGATACTTACAAATAACTCCATTTGGCTTCTACTCTTTTCAATCTCTCACAATTTTTCAGAATCTTTTAACCCTTTTAGTACCGAACGAAGATATAAAATATTTGAATATAAGTCATATAAAATATTTGAAGGCATTCATTTACATAGTCATTTTGATGTGTAGTAGTTTATCGTCGTACGGTGCACTTGCCAAAAATACCAACGACGATATATCATTGCACCTTTGTTGGGGCCTTATTGTACTCATCACAAGATGTCTGTGTTTCAAAATAACTTTATAAAATGTTAAAATAGTTCATATTCGATGCAACACAAGTGAAAAAATGGTTATTAGATTTAACTTTTTGTTATATTTTATGCTGATTAGTGCCGCGGGTCTGTATATGTTAGAGCGATAAGATAGAAACGGGACCCGGGATAATTTCTCTGGACCGTAATCGCAATCTTTATGATGTTTATGATAGTTATCGGAGTATTCAAGTGGCATGCGTGCATCGACTGCGTCCCGTTTCTATCTAACATATACAGACCCGCGGCACTAATCAGCATAAAATATAACAAAAAGTTAAATCTAATAACCATTTTTTCACTTGTGTTGCATCGAATATGAACCATTTTAACATTTTATAAAGTTATTTTGAAACACAGACCTCTTGTGATGAGTACAATAAGGCCCCAACAAAAGCGCAACGATATATCGTCGTTGGAATTTTTGGCAAGTGCACCGTATGACGATAAACTACTACACATCAAAATGACTATGTAAATGAATGCCTTCAAATATTTTATATGACTCTTGATATATTAATACTCTGCACTCCATTGTTGCTGATAATGTAATGTCTTTTTTTTTATTTCAATGAAAAACTAGCCCTGGTACTTTATACCAGGATTTATGTTCTTTTAATATATTGCCATATTTCAAGATACATGTATTTTCTTCAAGACATCATAAAAATTATTCTGAGCCATATATATATACCTGCAAAATATAAAATAGGAAAATAAATCTCTAATAAATTACTAAATTAATTAGCAATAGTTCTTTAAATTTCTTCTTTAGTTTTTTATATGTCCCCCTCCTAGCATCTGCAATGCTTCAAATTTCTTTTGACTGCATCACTTCTAGATCAATCCATACACATGATTTAATAATGCTGATAACATAAACAATTTGGAACTTGAACTCACAATTTTGAAAACTGAAATCTTTTTCTTGGTGAGCTGCCATATTGGATTAACTGTGCACTTTTGCTTTTAGCTCTCTCGCCACTAAGACTACATTTTGCTCGCTGATGCTTAGATGTGTCACTTAGCCTCTGCTAGCTAATGTACATTGTTCTAAAAATATAATCTGTATAAAATTGTGGAGGTGCACAGTGCACCTACGATGATGATGTGCAATAAAAAATTATATGCTAAAATTATGTCTGGAATTTATGGCTATGTCTTTGTTTTTCATTTACATTATGAAAATTTCCTCACTTTTTATCTGTAATTCTGATAAACAATGAAAGATGCCCAATTTATATGAAATTCAGGTACATAAATACCTAATTTTATTCATTTATACAACAGAAGTTCACACATGGACTTTGACCCTCGTGGTAACTACCCTCACCTTTAATAACAATATGGTATTTAATGGTGCTTATAATAAATTAGCCTAAATTAAAAAATTTTACTGCTGAATGAAGTAAAAACAATTTTTTTTATTTGCAACTCATACTATAAACATTTCGATCATTTAAGTTTTTTTTAACAAAATTTATATTTTCATATTTAGCTAACATATATGATAAACTTAAGTAGTAGTAATCCGATTTCGTACCATCATAAAAATATTGGTTTTGTTTTATCTCTTAGAAATTAAATTAATATTTTCTTTAAGATATCATATATTTTCATTACACCTTCCCTCCACTCCTCCGGAAAAAAAAATCAGTGAAAGTGAAGTCACTCAGTTTGCACTAACTGTGAATAATGCCATCAAGATAAGAGCACAACATGAATATACTTACATGATGGCAAGCCATTAGATAAATTCGCTGATCCTGTGAGCGGTGCAAACACACACTCCGATGACAGAATATGTAAGGGGTCATCTTAAACACAAAAATTATTATAGAGAGGGAAAACACCTGCAATGCTCTCATGTCATCAGCTGAATTGTGGTGGCAATCTGTCAACAATGGGGACAAAATTCTAGCCAAATTGAGACACATCAAGCAAAGTGTTCGTCTGAATGAAAAATAAAGATGGATCTAACTGTAGCAATAAAATTGAGACTACTGACAAATGTGAAACAGGGCTGCTTCAATCAACAGACATCAAATAAGATCATTTGAACTGCTTTCTTAAAATGTGTTTAAAGTACAATGGTGACCATCAAGAGATATGGTAAGTCCTCCTCAGGATCACATACATCGGTGAATTCTCTTGATCATGCTGTATAATTTAATGTAATGATCTGGTAATGTAATATAAGTAAGTATTTATAATTTCTTTGTGTTTATTTATTTATGTATTGCCACATTTTGTACGATTTAGTAGAATAATGTTATCAGTTTTTCTGGTTCTGATCATGGTTTGTGGGTGGTAGGCCACCAAACAAGTAGTAGGTCACTAACTGTTGAGAATATTAATGCTTCACAAAACATTTTTAAGGAAATTGATTTGTTTTCATGTAAACATTAAAAAAGTTTATCGCTAAAACCTGGCTATTTTTTACCAAACACAAAATCAAAAATAAACTATAGTTGCTCAATAACTTTAGTAACAAGTCACTGTTGGGCAGTTTTCAAATAATAGTATCAACTTATTTTTAAAGCTATATGCCATTAATTACTCAGGAATTTAAAATGATATATCGCAAAGAAAAAATACAAAAGCACAAAATATGAAAATAAAAACACAACAGATTATGATATTGTTTAATATAACATTTTCTAGGAATCTCTTTTGAGATTCTACAATTCTCTCTCTCTATATATAACTTCTATAATTCTCTATTTTGATAAAATGACAATTGTACACATGTATCTGTGTTGCTGAAAGAAATATGTTTCCAAAATAAATATATTTTAAAGTTTGAAAGTTCTGATAGTTACGGAAATAACAACATTATATATTTAAAAAAACATAACTTTAGTTGGAGAAAATAAAATTTTATGTTATTTACCTTTGATGGTAACACTTTATATCGTAATTGATCAGGCTGAACTTCATGAGCTAAATTCAAGACAAGAGAAAAATCAGAATCATCTGCAAGTTTTGCTGTACAGCTAAGCTAGGAAGAAAAATTAATTTAAACATTAAAAATCTATTTTGAAATATACTGAAATTCTTATTAAATTAAAGATAAATTGAAACTAACTCTCTACTAGGCAGGTGCAAAATGATGTCACATTGCTTAGCAGCAAAGAATATGTTTTTATATTTATAATTAACTTGAAGCTGTAAGCCAGCTTATTCTAACTCTGCAGAACAGATTTCTAAGGATTACAATATATTATAGACTCTCTTGTTACTAAATATCTCAGAAGCATTAGCTGATGCTAAATATTCATGAAGTATACAGCTTTATTTTTACATTTAATAAATAAACTTTTGTCATTCACCTCAATTAGCAAATCCGGACATTTTTCTTTTCGTAGCATAAACTTTATTTCCTATAATTATTCTATTCTGCTACAATGCAATCTGATGCACTAAGCTGTTTTTCACATTTTTTATGTTAAAGTTACAAATTAGCAGCTTTTGATTCCTTGTCAACAGAGCTAGATGTGAGCATATAAATTATTTGGGCCCAGCTAATAGACAAGTACTGAAAATAATTCAAAGCATTTTATCATGCTGAATAATAAGTTATCCATGTATCAAGCCTTTATAAATAATTCACAAAAATGTTTAAAACTTTGACTACTGCAGGTGACGGCAAAAATTCTGATCAGGCCACACCATCCATATTCGGATGACAGTTCGAGCATTTATTAAATAAAGTAGGTATTTGAAAAAATGACTGTTGAAAGAAAGAAATGAAAATGATTAATGAGTTAAATTTGTTCTGTTCAGTAAACTGAACTGTATTTTCTTCAGTACCAACTTTTCTTTCTTCCTTAATAATCAATTATTTTAAACCATATTTCTTATCACTGCACTTATCAGCATTCGAATCAGAATCTGAAAAGATGTAATTTTGTTTATCTGTTTCTCATTGCTACTATTTGAATTTTTCGCAGTGTTTCTTCTTAACTGCTATATGATTCACTTAATAATTACCCTTTCATTTTTTTTTTAGACGCAGTAAAAAGCTAAAACAACAATAATAATAATAAAATCAATAAAAACTACTACTACAGAAAAAAATATTTGGAAAGAAAAATAATTTTTGAATCTTGCATACTTTCTTAGATCTTTTGTTCCTGAGGAAAGATTTTAAACTGAATGCATATCCCAAAATGATTCATTTCAGATGTTCTAAACTCCTACGATTGGAAACAACTGACACATGTTATAGCAACACTTATCGCCTAAAGGAGATTTTCTTACTAACTTGCATGGCAGTCCATGTGTTAACAGTAACACACAAAAATTGTAACACTTATCTATTTATTAAAAACTCTAGTAGCCTTACAGCAATATCGCACATAATTTTAATATGAGCATATCTTTAGAACAGTCACAGTCTTGCCTGCTGGAGATAAAAATGCTTTCCCCCTCCCCTCATATAGTGTTGCCATTCCTTGCTCTGAAATCATTGAGTTTGTTAATCAAAAATTCTTGAATGTCTGATAAAATATGAAATAGAATTTATTCAAAATTTGATGAAAATCATTCATTTAATTGTTTATCTTTTGACAGGGTTTGCATACACTTTTGTACATAGAAATTCTAATTTAATTACATTACATTAATAATTTTGTACATAGGACCATTAATGCAAAAACTTAAGGTTGGTTGGTTAGTCATATGTTATACTGACTGATATGATTTTAGACACCAGCCAAGTTAAATGGAGAGTATAAATATTTAAAACATTAAAATAGTCAAAGAATTTAAAATCTGAGACCATATATGCTTAAGAATAAAAGTAATGATAAAGTCCAGGAAAAAATAAGATAACATTATCAATGCAAGATAATAAATGAATAGTCCAGGCAAAGTATATGTTAAAGCCAGCGATAAACTTTAGTTAAAAATTTAAAAATATTTACAACTAGATATTCCCCTATCAAATTCATCAATGGGAAGCAATTGTTAAAATACTTTACTCTTAAATTATTAAAAGTTGACATTCTAATAAAATATAGAGCTAACTGCCACAGTCAATTTAACTAGGATCATTTTACCCTTTTAATATGCTCATGAGCGAGTCTGCAGTGCCCTGTTCGAATAAGAGTTAAAGCAACCTCCCCCTTCCAGTTTTTACTTGATTTCCAGGATTCTATCCTGGTTTCATTCCCTCTTTAGCTTTCTATAGGTTTGTGTATCCCAGAATTGCTTCCAAATTGTTAGTATTCTTTGTTTGATGGCATATTTGGTAATCCTTTCATTTGATGCATCCTCCGCCAGCTCATTTCCTTTAATACCCACAAGACCGTGCCACTCTACAGAATTTGATTTCCTACTGCTGACCCTCAGGACATTATGTATCTCAGTAATAAATGGGTTTTTACTTTTCTCATCAGCCTTCAAATACTTCAAAATACAAAATGAGTCCAAATCTATACAAATGGCTATGTTGATAATAAAAAGATAATGCATGCAGGATTGTAATCGCTTCCACCATGGAGATTGAGCAGCTATTATGCAGGCAAACCTTAGTTTTTATAATTCCGCATACAAAAGCCAATCCAACATAATCTTCTGATTTGGGATCGCTAGTATAATTAGAAGAAGAATTAAAGTATTTAGTGTCTTTGGAACATTTGTCTATGATAAAAATGTTTATATCGTTCTTCTTAAAGTGTAAAAATGTATTCAGAAACCAGACTCATGACTCGTAGCCAAGGAGAGACGTCAAAATGTTAATTAATTTGACACTTATACAGGCCATATTTCTCAAAAGTGTCAGAATCCTAAAGTTAAAAAGTGATATGCACAAAGGCTGCAACTGAAGAAACTTACTTTTGTCACCAAGAAATAGCAATCAGGCAGCATGAGACAGTTGTGATATGCTAAAATAGTAGATGAGTGACAGTTCACGTTTTACTGTAAAGAAGGTTCTGTGCATTCTATATAAACACTCTACACTGGAGATATCCTAAATGCATCAGTGCAAATCCTGAGGGTGAATGGAGTCAAGTTTCAGCAATGTAGACAACCATATGCTGATCCATCAATTACTTAGTTCAGTTTTCATCTAACTCAAGTTCTATATATCTGTAGTATCACAGAACGATCCACATCTCAAGAAGGCTGTCAAACTTCACTTTGAGGAACTTAGCTTCTGGTAACACAGGAATTATCAAGTTGTCCAAACAAAGCTCTGGGTCAGGGTGCAGATCAATGGATGGAAATGAAACACCCAATTTTTTGTTCAGAAAACCTGAAGCCATTTATACTCAACCATTAAACAATAACTTTGATCCCAATTTGCAACTGCCTTTCAACATAATGCATATGATTGCCTTGGCAACTTATAACAGGTGAGGCAGTGAAACGGGCGATTTGGCATCCCTGAAAATTGACTTCATGTCAGTATTGCCCTTTGCCATTGACTTCATGTCAGTATTCAGTCGAGATGACATCATGGACTAGTAAACAATGTGCTTTTGCCATGAAGGCGTTTTACAAAAACAACAAGAGCTACATGGACTGTGCAGCATCTATTTTGTGCTCATTAGAATCTCGTGTGCCATGTCCCAGTCCCATTGGCGCATGCTATAAAATTGTGGGTACAGAAATTTGAGGAAACAGGTGATATGGTGAGAAAGAGAGTGGAAGTACAAAAGATGTCTGCACACCAGAGAAAGCTGTAGGTATGGAAGAAAGCTTCTGCCAAAGTCCTAGGCATTCAGCACACAAGCATGCACTGCAACTTGACATAATGGATCAAGTGTACTGCAAATATTACACAAGGAACTGCAATACCTCCCATACAAAATGCTGACAGTGCAAAAACTGAATATGGACAATTTCCTAAAGAGACTACACTTTTGCCAGGAATTGCTAGAATTCATGAACGACAACCCGGGCCTGTACGACAATCTGATCATGAATAATCAGACCAATTTTTATGTGTCAGGCTTTGCTAACAAGCAAAATTTTAGATACTGGCCACATGAAAATCCTGAAATGCTTCACGAAATGCCACTTCACAGTCAGAGAATGGGCGTGTGGCACTTATTTGGAATTACTGGGCCTTATTTTTTTAAAGAGATTGCAGTAGCACTGTTATTCGGAGTACAGAATGATATGCTCACATGTTGAACAATTTCTTAGTGCAACAATTTGCTGATCTTCCTGTAACTGTGTACACATTTTCCCAACAAAATGGGGCCACATGCTATATCTCGCGGATTTCTGTTAACATGCTACAGAAAATTTTTTCTGGTCAACTCATCTCCAAGAACAGGGACACTTCCTGGCCTCAATGATCTCCTGACCTTTCAGTGTGTGAATTCTTCTTTTGGGGTCAATTGAAGTCTGAGATCTTCTGCTATGACCCACCATACAGGAAATGTAGGATCAAATCTGGGAGGAAATTAATCAAATTCCAGTGGCAGTCCTACAAGGTCTGAAGTCTAATTTCCATAAAAGACTTGATACGTGTGTGAAAGAAAATGGGGATCCCACAAATGATGTCATTTTTTAGTGAAGGATATTTTGTACCATGACATGTCTGTGCAAGATGTGCAAGTTGTTCAGAAGCATTCCTCACAAACTGCAAGTATTCTAAATTCATGTTGTATTTCTTTTATATCGCTGTGAATAAATTTGAATCACTGGTGGAGGTTTCAAAATTGATCGTTTCGCTGCTGCACCTGATACATAGATCATCAATGTATAAGGCACCTTTAACAGAAAAGGGAAGTCATTTTAGCGCAGAATTAATTTTCAAACTAAAAAGGGTTAATACTCAGCACACTCCCTTGAAGTACACCTTCCTCTTGAAAGTCTTCAGACAACAGCCAGTCCTAATGTTAAAAGTTCTAGCCTTCAAGAAGTTTTGTCTAAAAACCAGGAGACTGTCCCACATTCCACTGTTGCAAAGGTCACAGCAGATACTTTATCTCCAGGTCTTACACCTTTTCAGTACCAAATAAGACTGATACTAAATGATTCCTTTTAAGAAAGGCTTTATGGATGGATGTCTCTAAAAGCAGAATATTGTCCACAGCTGATGTTCCTTTTCAGAAATCACTCAGAAATGAGGTTCTTTTTTTTCCAGATAGTAGATTAAACGACTATTATTAATTTTCTCCAGGATTTTACATGAGCAACTGGTTTGATTGTTAGACTAATTCTTTGGGTCCTTTCCTGCTTTAGCAACTGGGATGATAAAAGCTTTTCTCCAGGCATTTGGAAATGTCTTCTGCCTCCATATTCTATTCTTTAGAGAATAGCTAAAAATTGCTCTGACAGATGACCGATCATCATATATCTGATTCCATCAGGACTTGGGCTTAATTTATGTGTCTCTGCAACAGTGTTCTCCTTAGCTCATTCATTATGAGATCACAGTTATAAGTCTCAGAGTTAAGAACATTGAATTTAATCGTAACTTGTTCATATCGCAACTTGTAAGTCTGAAAGGCTAAAAGATTGATATCAGCACCTGATATGGCAACAAATTCTTCATCTAAAGTGTATTTCTTCCTTGATACTAATGACCTATTCTTTGCAAGAATGGATAAGGAACAACTTTCACAGATCTCTGACATCTTACGCATTCAAACTTGCTTACTTTGCAAGTTTGATGTAATCTACTATATGGATGAAATCCGTGACAAGCATTGAGTCTGTCTGCGGGCTCTTGTTTTAGCATCCCTCTAAGCAATGAGATTTGTTGAAGTTAGGTATCAGCAAAAATTATGTCATGCCTTTTTTTTTTTTTTCTTTCCTCTACTGGTTTCCTGACATTTTTCATCCTACCTTTGGATGCTTCAAAGATCTTCCAGAGGATAGAAGTATTGAGAGCTGAGCAGCATGTATAATGTCCTTAACAATTTGATTGATCTCTTTGTTATCCACCATCTCTAATGTTAAGACTGTCTAAGCACAGAAGAGTAGTTCCCAGTCTGTGTGATCCAACAGGAAATGTGTGGGTATCAAAATAAAATGAAAGTCCACTTCTTTGAAAAGATAGAAGAAACAAAGTGATCACTTCTCAAATGTCCTCTCCTACTTCTGTTAGCTTTTAGATTTTATATTACACCTAGACTGGTGCTTTTTTTTTTTTTTCATTTACAGACACATACACGTTTTGAAAGCATTTGGTCTAACACCACATTGAGTTAAAAATATTTAAAAAAGCACATCTTCAGAATTTCTGACAGTCTCACGCCACGC
>KK121329.1:142409-153331 GCA_000611955.2 Stegodyphus mimosarum
TACAGTGTTGCCACTACTCGCTTTGATATTGTTGAGTTTTTTAATAAAAAATTCATTAAAGCTTTACAAAGCATGAAACAGACAATAATACAAATTCCAAATTCAGGCTTGCAGGTGCTCATGTTCAAGTGGAGGGCTATATTATTCAAAATTTTATGACTCTAGGTATCGTTGTTTTTTCACAATGCGAGAAACATATATACATTCATGTAGATTCTTCATTATTTAGTTTCTTTAATACTTAACAGGGCAATAATATTTAATGGCTGCAATCTGAAAAGTGATTCGAACATTTTAAGTGATTTGACGCAAAATGCCGTTTCGACACTAATAGTTTTTCTGGGATAATAAATCATTTATTTCAGGCTCAGTAGGCATCAGTGATTCTTATTTCATCAAAGCCACAGTGTAAACTAAGTAACATTCTTGGTCTACACAACAGAAGCGCCCCTACTGGCGATACAAATGGAGTTTTCATAACACTCCCCATCTGATGATTTTCCAAAAATTATCATTATTTTAACATATAAAAAGAATTCAAATGTAAGAACACAACTCACATATCAGTATCAATTATATTTACTTAATATAAACATAAACAGCAAAAGGGAAACTGTATAAAATTAACAAATATATTTAACAAAATAAAATTCAAAAGTTACTTAATATGTAAATATTAAACTGAAATACAAATAATAAATGATTAGTAATAACTCAATTAGTTAACTAAAAGTTATGCAAATAAACATGAAATGTAAGAATATTAAATAAAAGTTGCTAATTCAGTTAATTTTCCAGTTTGATAGTTCAACGAGGTATATCAATTACACAAGTCTTTTAAAATTCACTCACACATGATCATGAAACTTAGTTTCAAGTGTACTAAAGAAATGAGCATTTCTGAAATCAAGAATATACAGACTTTTCTATTTTTTTCCAAAACTGTTTTATAAGTATTGTCTGATATTGCTTTTGTTTTATTAAAGTTTCTCTTGTTGGAGAAGATTTCAGATCTCAGCAAAGCTGTACACATATTCAGCTTTATGTAAGTGCAAGTTAAAGGTCATTGTTCACAATATTTTTTTACTTCTATCAGTACAGTCATAAATTGCTCAAAATTCTGTCGAGTTTTGCCTAAGATCTTTTTTATTAGTTTCTTAACACTCATTATGCATTCGTAGAATACTCCCCACCTCGGCACAAGCTCCACAATAAATTTCCAGGTCAAGCCTTCAATTATTTGAAAATTTTGAAAGCCTACTCTTTTAATTGTATTGTAAAAAATACCGTAAATCTTTACCAGCATATTTGAATGATTTTGTGCTGTCCAAATAAAAGGTGCAACAGTTCCCTTATCTCGAGACAAAACGTCAGACAGCCAAAATGAATTTAATTGCAGACATACTGAAAACAAGTTCAAATTATAATGCTCATGTAATAGTGCACATGAACAATACAATGTACGATTTCTGAATGCCATTTCCAGATAAGACATGAACAGGACCCGTAAAAACCACACCGGTAACACAGAAACATGGTAGTTCTACAATACTGTCTTTAGGTAACTGAGCTGTCATTTGTTTTACTGGTTTTACTACAGATTAACACATCATGCAGTCTCCTATGAACCCCAAATGCATCGGTGGTTCTCTCATGAAAGTCACATCGTAAACTAATGAACATTCTCAGTCTATAGAAGAGAAGCACCCTCTTACGGCATTACAAATTAATCATTTGTCAGTTTCTCAGCACCTTTGAATAAAACTTTCTTTTTATGTAATTAGCTTCTTCCTCAATAAGTTTCCTCTTTATTTTAAAATTTTCAGACTTAATTTCTGCTTTTCTAAAAAAATACATGTTTCTAGAATGAGTAGAGAACACAGTAATTTTATTTCTTTAATAATATAAGTATTTAGAATAATTATGAAATGATATATATCATCAATGCTATGATGGTAAAAAAAATTGTTGAAAAATTCACGAATCTCTGAATAAAAAATTTTATACACAAACTGGTCTAAATTCACCAAAATATTGGCAAGCTGCCAAATTTAGCACTGCATAACAAAAGAATTCATATCCCCAAACGGAAAAAGTTGCTTATGTTTTAGGAAATCTTCATTAGCAACAAGAAATAATTTCCAAATGTTTATGCTTCCATAGAGATAAGGTCTTAAGCTCAGAAACACAAGTATCCACCATTTAAAAAGAAATAGGAATGAATTCAAATGATAACCCATCAAATACATATTTTCCAACGAATCACCCATGCTCAAAATGGCAATCATAAAAAACAGACAGAAATGTCAGATAAGTAAAATCAAGGATCTTTTGCCAATTTTGGCTGAAACTAACGACTTAAGGAACAAAAATCATTTTCGGAAAAATCTATGGACTAGGATCATATTAACCCTGTTAGTCTTTACCATCAAATTGTACATTTTACTTGACTGTTTATTACCAGTGCCACTATAGACAAAAAGTACGTGACCAAATGCTAATTACATTTTGAAGGTTTAACTTTTTGATTTGTTTTTTTTTTTTTTTTTTTTACTTTTTGATTTGTTTTTTTTTTTTTTTTTTACTGAAGAACAATCCACACATTTATAAATCAAAAGCCTACAATTACATGCTATGTTAATTTGCAATACCATTTTATACTTTTTATACTGATGCTACAAATCATTTACTAAATAATAATCCCGCACAAAAATATTACTTCAGTATGCTCATAAATAAATATTTGAGTAAGCTTTACCTTGGACTCCACAATGTCTATCCTAACATTTTCTGGTTTAACTTGCTTGACAAGAATATTGAGAACAACATGTGTCTCGGTTTGGTACCAATCATACCTAAAAATAATTTATAAGAATTACAAAATGTTAAATAATACTTGTAGTTAATGTAAAAGTAAGAGAAAAAAAAAAAACGATAGTATCTTCTAGTTAAAGTGACCAATACCATTTCCATCCACTTTGGAGACATCTAAAATAACACGGTGATTCAATTTGCCAATATTAGCAACTATGTGCAGTAATGCTTAAAAGTAGCCAACTTGAGACTGGCACAGATTTTAAACAAAACACTTCAGCCAATCTGATATAAAACTATGTTCTCCCCCCATCAAAAAAAGAGATTACTTACAATAGATCATCACAAAATCAGAAGTTTAAAATTGATGACAATATGAGGTTCTTTTTAATCTTGTTTTAGATTAGCATTTTGCTTCTAGTAATTTTAGTTTTAGATTAACATTTTGCTTCTAATAAGCTGCAGTTATTCCTTTTAAGTAATTTCCTCTTCATGTTTTCAAAATACCTTCAAAGCTACTTATGTATTATCGCAACCAGGTTGGCGTGATTTGTAAGTTTGAGTAAAAAAGTATGAATAGAAAGAAAATGTACATTTATTAATTACAGATAATTTTTAATACAGTTTTTTTATATTATTTTATTTTAATATATAAAATATCAATTAAACCCTTCCGGTTTCGAATTTGAATAAGTTACAGAATTATTAGTTCGGCGGAAATCTTTTGGCTATTGCTTTTAGCACTGATTGAAAACCGTCTTCGCCATTAACAGATTGAGCTTGGCGCCATATAAATTCGATAAGATATGAATTAAGATGATGACGGGCTGTTCCTCTCTGTTTTTTGTTGCGCCATTTGGCTGAGCCCCACATGCGCTCTACATGTCGTGTGTGAAACCCCGCATTGGGATCCACAAAGTTATATTTGTGATTAACACTTCCATGCAGAAATCCAGCATTTTCCAACTCACTTGTCTTGTATCCTTTCCAGCAATCCGAATAAATGATGCTTCCTTCCTTGATATTTTCGCAAATTTTTTCCATGAGGGTAACGGCGCTTCTGTTAGGTACAGTAACCAAAAAAGTCTCTTTCGTTTCTCGGCAAATTCCGCTGAAAACCCATTGCTGTGGTAGTACACGCCCATTGTTATTTTTTCTTTTTACAAATAAACTTTCGTCTATTTAAACAATAAGTCCTTCGCCGCCTATTTGCTTTCTTTCTTTTTCATCCATTTCAAGGGCACATATCTCCCGTATGTAATTATTCCAATCTATAACAGTTTTATCAGCAATTCCCATCTCTTCCGCACAAAATTTAATTGAGGTTAACTCTTTACACCAACAATAAATGAAGCACACCGCTGTCACAAATGAAATTCGGCTATCTTCAAACCAATTTCCGGTTCTCACACCCAAGTGTTGATTGCATTCTTCAACGTTACATTTCCAGAAGATTTGCTTTCCAAAATACAGTTTCATTTTATGAGAATTTTTACAAGTACGTACGTTCGTTCGGTATGATTCCATATCCCTGCAACAATTCAACAGCATCTTTTTCACTAGCAGGCATATCCCAAATACCCATAGTTAAAGTATTTGGGGCATTCAATCTAACCAGTAAGCAAAATAATTTCTTTACGAAAAAACCACAACCACGTATAACACGTAGGGTTGCCATAAGTAGGGTCGCCAAATTTGGCGATTTATGCGAATTTTGGCCTGGTTGCGTTAATACGTAAGTACCCCTTCAAACTGAAGCCAAAAACAAGAGGCAAAGAGAATTTTTTGCTGCCCTTCTTCACCTATAAAATAAAGATAAAATTTTCTAGAGGAAAATATTAAGCTGCAAAGATTTTTTTTCCCTCTCTAAAATTTAAAATTCTTACAAATCAGAAAACAAAATTTAATTGCTAAACCATGTTTTGATTTCAAATATTAATAAATTCTTATCTAAAAATGGTAATCCTAATTTAAGAAAATATATTGTTAATTGAAAACAGTACTTTTCCGTTACATCCTGTCATGCAGTTTGGCAATTTTTTTCGGTAAAGTGCAGAATCATCTATTTCTTTGGCGCGTTTTGTTTGGCATTTTTTACAAGAGTAAGAAGGATTGGATTTTCATCAATTTTTTTTTTACTTTTTAAGTGAAAATAGATTGATGTGTACATGGACAAAGTCAAAGGAGTGTGCAGTGCCGAGTTTGAGCAATTCTGGGATTTTTTTAAGTGAAAATAGGTCAGTGTGTACGTGGATACCGAGTTTGTGTAATTTTTAAAAACTATGCAAGGCGTGGGTGATTCTGCACTTCCCCCTTTTAACTGCAAACTCACAATTACATGTGTCAAATTAAGCATACACAAACGTACACAAATAGTTTGGTCCTCAGATGGTGTTACCACTGGGTCTCGGCATGTTTCACTTCTCTCTCACAGGAGCCAAAATATGTGGTAGGTGCATAAAAGGAAAGTATCTTGAAAATTATACAAATTTTATTTAAAAACTAATGACTGCAGCACTATCATAAAAAAATTGTCAATAAAGAAAATCATCTTTAGCATTAACTACAATAAATAAATACACAGTCCAGTCACATTAATGTGACCATCTGTCAAAAGCCAGAATAACCACCTTTCGCAGAGCGGACTGCTGTGAGACGTGCAGGAAGAGAGTCACATAGGTCCCTGAAGGTGTTCTCTGGGATGTTGAGCCATGCCGACTCTAATGCCGTGGCCAGCTGCGCTAGATTACGCGGTTGAGGATCCATGGCGCGAACAACTCGATCGAGATGGTCCCACAGATGCTCGATTGGGTTTAAGTCAGGTGAGTTTGCTGGCCAGGGGAGGACGGTAAACTCATCCTGGTGCTCTTCGAACCACGCACGTACACTGGCAGCTGTATGGCACCTCGCATTGTCCTGCTGGAAGATGCCATCATCCTGAGGAAAAACAATGCGCATGTAGGGGTGAACATGGTCCGCAAGGACAGATGCGTACTTGTATTGATCCATTGTGCCTTCCACAATGATCAGTGAACCTAGAGAATGCCAGGAAAACATTCCCCAGACCATAATGCTCCCGCCTCCAGCTTGGACCGTTCCGGCAATGGTTGCAGGGTGGTTCCTTTCAGAGGTTTCACGCCTTATACGCCAACGTCCATCTGTCCGATGGAGCATAAAACGCGATTCATCCGAAAACGCAACCTGTCGCCACTCAGTGGACGTCCAGCTGCTGTACTGGCGTGCAAATTCTAGCCTTCGCCGTCGATGAACAGCAGTCAGCATAGGTGCACGAACCAGGCGTCTGCTTCGGAGGCCCAGACGCAGCAATGTTCGCTGAATAGTACTTTGGGAGACACTTTTGGTAGCCCCTTGGTTCATTTTGGTGGTCAGTTGCTCAACGGTAGCCCGTCTATCTGCCCGAACGCATCTCCGCAAACGTCGTTCGCCTCTGTCATCTATGGCCCGTGGTGCACCACATTTGCCACGTCGCTGATTTTGGACAGTCCCATTTTGCCATGCACGGTACACTTTTACCACGGCGGCACGCGAACAGTTCACAAACTCAGCCGTTTCGGAAATGCTTCCACCCTTGGCCCGAAAGCCAATGATCATGCCCTTTTGGAAGTCGGATAAATCGCTTCGTTTCTGCATTACGCCAACGATTGAAATGTTTTCCGAAGCCCTCACACACCCTTTATATACGCTCAACTGCACTGTGCTGCCACCTGCCTTCTGTGATTGGTTATTTAACTCTGACATGGAAAGTACGTGGTGGTCACATTAATGTGACTGGACTGTGTAATAGGTAATAATTTAATCTTTTATTAAAAAGAAATAATAAATAAAATAATCATTATAGTAAAAATAAAGATTTCACTTCTATCTAGATAAAATTTTATTTTCCTACTTTTCCTCACAGCACAATCTTTAATAGCACTATCAATTGCATTAGGTATTTCTTGCTCAACAGCCACAATAGTCAATTTTAGTGTAATCATTTAGTTGATCGTAAATAATTTTTGATTAACTTCAACTTAGAGAAGCTGCTCTCATAGCTGGCATTGCTCTTATGGCAATTGTAAGGAATATTCGAAGCAATATTATTATGTTAGGAGGGCAATTTCCAGTTTAAATAGCATAATAAATCAAATCAAACAGGCTTGATTTCAGTAATTCACTTTTATTGTTTGTGGCAGCACTCCTTAGCCACATGCATTTGAGAATGAACTCTTCTTTGTCAGTGTCATGACATACATGCTCCAAATTGAAGTCATGGTTGTCAACCTCCAGTAGTTTTGCTGGCTAAGAAAGGCAAATTTGTTTGCCAAATTCTGTAGCTGCTGAAACTGCTCAAGAAACCTTATCAAATGAAGAAAAACTTTCTTTTCAACTCACTTTTGTGAACAAGGTTGCATTCTTACTTCCATCGTCAAAAATTTACTTCATTATTTGTCCGAGAGATTCCATCAAAATGACAAGGTTTTCACACAAATTTTTAGGGTAACACAAAGCACCCTCTACTAATATCACTTATTTCCCTGTGAGTAGCATCTGCAAAGCACTTATTTTTTAGCACATTGATGCACGTTGAGTCCCTTTGTTTATGTTTGTATTGCAATTTCTGGTGCAAAACCTTTCAAGGTTATTTGTACCAAACCAATAACTGAAGCAAATAATAAAAAGTATGTTAAAAACCTGCATGCATGCAGTACACTATGGTTTAAGATGGATAAAACTGAGCACAAAAACAGATTACAATTCATGGTAAAAGCCAATATCATTTTAAAAACTGGAACAATACACACTGAAGTGCCACTGAATTAAGGATAAGAAGGGCTTTGCAAATTGTGTAGCACTCGCAAGTGATGGCGCAGTGGTAACTGCATGTATAGCGTGTACTATGGTTGTTCTGAATTAGTTGTTGGAATTTGCAGTATGGGTAAACTGCCAGATTTAGACGCCTTCGATCGCAGACAAATCGTAGGTGTGCGATGCATGGGCCATTCAATTTCCAAAATCCTCAGGCAGCCAGGATTTTCAAGAGTGTCAAGAGTATACCAAGAATACATGGATGGTGGACAAAAAACTAGCAACTGAGGAAACTGTAAAGGACAATTAGCCTTGAGAATGCATGGAAAGAGACAGTTCAAGCATATTGTACATAGCCAGCAAAGCCAAACATTAGCTCAAATTACCACTCAGCTGAATGACGGTGCCAGTCGTACAGTCACTAAACGGACTGTGCAACGCTCGCTTCACGATATGGGTTTCCGGAGCCGTCGACCTACGAGAGTACCATTGCTCAATGCTTGCCATCGGGCTGCACATCTTGTCTGGGCAAGAGAGCACAGAGACTGGAGTGTAGAGGACTGGTAATGAGAAGCACGGAGTGATGAGTCTTGATTCCAGCTATTTAACGAGGACAGGAGGTCGAGAATATGGCGTCAGGCTCATGAAGCCATGGATCCTGCATGCCATGGTAAATCGCCACTACACAAAGCCAAAATAACAAGTCAAAGAATTTCACAAACTCGGCATCCATGTATACATTAACTTATTTAAAAAAAAAAATTATCAGAGCATTACACAAATTTGGCATTGTGCACTTCTTTTGACTTTGTCCATGTACACATCGATCTATTTTCACTTAGAAAGTCAAAGCAGCACCCAATTCTACACTAAAGCCTATGTATATATAATCTCAATAAACTGATAATTGTGAGTAGAATTTGAAAGCTAGACATTGTAGTAACAGCCTTAGCTGTAATATCTACTAGTTCATTCTCTTTTATTCCAGTGTAGTCAGGGATCCAAGAGCAGAGAATCTGATGTCCCCAGCATTTAAGTGTCTGATTAAGCTTCAGAATTCCAGTAATGATGGTATGTGAACTGTAAGTAGGACCTTTCAATGATGCCAAGGCACTGAAAGAATCTGTATAGATAATAAAATTCTTGCAACATTGTTTTGAGAGGAAGATTAAAGCCTGATAAAAGGTAAGTTTAGAAAAAAAAAAACTGAGCAGGCTGGGTGTAACTGAAACCCAACAACTGTTTCTTCCATTACAAAAGCTGCACCAATATGATCTCCAGATTTTTATCCATCTGTATAGAGAGGGATATTTCTATATTTATGCCTATGTTCCACAAACATCTGCCTGTAAATGATATCATTGGTGAGAAATTCCCCAGTTGTGTATTGATATGACATATTGTACTGCTCTAGCAAGGTACCTATTCTTAGACCAAATGATGGTAGTGCTTGATACAAACAAGAACATGAATAATTGAGTAAATGTAAATGGATGGAATTCTTGATCTGTGACACAATTTTAAAATAATTCTCGAGATAAAGATGATAATGTCTTAACTGTAGGTCAAGTTACATTCCATATGAGATGTTCTAAAAGCAACAGTGCAGATCCAAAGTGCTTGGTGACGCAGAGGATCAATTTTGGCCAGCACAGAATGCCTTGCTGACCCATAAATAATTGACCTCTAGTCAAGTTTTGAGAGGATAAAAGCTCTCTATACAAGAAGAACTGAACTGCGATTGGCTCCCCAGGAGGTATTCGACAAAACTTTCAGAACATTCACAACTTTTAAACATATCTTTTTTAGAAAGATGATATGGGGAAGAAAAGCAAGCTCGTTGATTTAATCTCCCCCCCATAGAATTTTATCTCCTTTTCTGAAGGAATTAGAATGTCCTGCAAATAAAGTGCAGGATCAGGATAGGGAATCTTCTTGAGACAAAAGTGCATACACACAGTCTTTTGGGTAGAAAACCTCAAACTATTCTCCTGCGACCATGTAACTATTTTGTTCAGAGATGTTTCTAATTTTCTCTCAACATATTTCAGGTCTGCCCCCAGACAACTAACTTGTAGGTTGTCAACATAAAGCATTCCATGAACTGCTGGTGGAAGCTGCTTTAAGAAAGAGTTAATTTTTAAGTTAAACAGAGTGACACTTAGGAACATTTCATCTTGAGGAACATTTTCTTCTTGACTAAACACATCAAACAGCATGCAGCCCATGTGAAACTTTCTATCCTGTACGAAATGTTTGACGAAAACTGGTAGATTTCCTCGTAAGCCACTGTTGTATAAGTCACAAATGATGCTGTAACTTCATGAGGTATCGTTTTCTATATATTGAAAAATACAGAAAAAAAAGGGATTCCTTTTTACGAGCACTTTACAGATACCAGTTCCTAACAGCGGAATATTATCAACAGCTACTCGTCATTTTCTAAATCCACTTTCATAAGAGGAGATAAAATCATTCATTTCTAAACAGTAGACTACGTGAGTGTTGATAATCATTTCAAGCAGTTTGCAAAGGCAGCTAGATAAAGTGATGGGACGGCAACAAGAGGGATTTGTAAGGTATTTTCCTGGGTTGGCAATTGGGGATAACAAAAGCTGTTCTCCATGCATTGAGAAATACATGTTCTTTTCATACTCTGTTGAAAAGAAAGAGGATGGTTGCTAATGAACTGACAGCACAAATGTTTTAACACAGAATAAGTAATGCCATCATGACCAGGCTCTTCTCTGCAGCATAGCTTTTTTCAACTTCTGCATAGTCAGATCTTGATCATAAAATTCCTTCTGTCTCCAGACCATATTTTTTGTTGGATAAAGCAGACTGGGACTTTCTCACATCATGTCTATTTCACTGAAGAAAAGATGAAGGATATGCAAATTTATCATGCTGTGAGGATCTTACTTATGAAATCGTTCAATCAGCTGAAATATCTATTCCAAAATCATTGGTAAAATTCCCAAAATACCCATGGCCTTGGTAGAATTCTGAATATCAGAATGCTATACAAAGGAGATCCTGAAACATATTTAGTTGTTAGGGAAAGTTGAAATGAATGGACTGTTTTTCAAAGAGTATCTTTTGCAGTAAAGAAAGGCAGGATGACAGTTACTGCTATTTGAGACAGCTGAAAACACCTCTATGATTGTATTAGTGATTCCTTCCATGCTGCTTATGAATGAATATCAGAATGTGTGATTTTTATATAGATCGGATGCTTTCCCAGATCTTCTAACTTGAAGTAGAGGTGTTTATCAAAGACACATATGAGATACACGAAT
>KK121329.1:157903-195128 GCA_000611955.2 Stegodyphus mimosarum
CAGTGATTTCAAATTATAGCTGCCCATTTTACTTTAACTTTTTGTGATGTGTGTTGAGTTTTGTCACGGGCATAAACAAAGTTGCACATTTTATTACACATTACATGGGAGCTTTAGGTAACAAATTATATTTACCTATTATTTATGTTTCTTCGTAATGTAAAACGCTTAAATTTAGTAAATAATTTATTTTTTATTATTATTATTGATATTCTTTCTATTTGTTAAAAGAAGAAATGTGTGATATCTTGTAAAACAATATACAGTCACTTTTAATAGAAACTTCTCATAAAACAGAACTTATCTAGCAAATTAATTTGTATGTTCAATATGTCTCTAATCATACTTTACTGCTAATGATATTACTATTGACTATATATATAAAAAAGCTTCATTTTTCTATAGATATGCCTCTGTATTTTCATTCTTGAGTTCTTGATAATTTCTTCACAGTACTCTTTTTGTAATTTTTTAAAGTTTTGAAGTGTCTCAGTATAGGAATTATCTCTGTTAACATCTGTATTAAAGTTTTCATTAGAGTAGACTGTTTCAGAATCAGTACTGTAATCAAACAAGTTAATTTATTTGCCTTAATTTTGTTTTGTTTTTGATAAAAAAAAAATCTCATCTCATTCTTTATTGTCTTCATCTGATAGTATCTAAGTAAATCTCATTTTTTTAGTATTTTCTGTGCTCAGCCAAAATAATAATTTATGTAAATATCGTATAAAATCTTAATGTTAATTTGTGTTCTGATGAAAGAAAAAACCCTGTTGTACTGCAAATGATAAAATGGTAGTGCACATTTCAAGTATCATATTCACTGCTGGCAACTAAAATTACTACACCGTGAAATATTCTATGATAAGTTGTAAAAATAATGTAAATAAGTAGCATTTTAAGCAGAGCGAGATTAAAACTTTTAGTGGCCCTAAGCACTTGAAAAGATTTTGTGCTCTTACATAATACATTTGCAATATGATGCCGAAATAAACGACAATTATTTGAATAAATAAAAAGCAGTCTGTTCACTCAAATGTTTTCCAGGAAAATCGGAACCAGTTTGGTGGAATTTCTGCCAACTTTCACGGTGAATAGGAAAATGTGTAACAGTCATTTGATCTTTATAAATTCTGAATCAATTTTATAATTTGGAGCAGAAGTTAGAAATGACTTTTCAAGGTAGAATTTCATTTTAAAATATTTCTTTAGAAAGCAGATACTTGAGTTATCATCCTCATTTTCACTGAAAAAGCAACAGTATGCTCTGTACTTTTGCTCAAATAAAGAGCAGCTTTGAACCAAGAACTAGTTTTCTTTCAAAGTTCATAAATGTTAGGTCACATTTAATTGGTGTTAGTGCTGATGTTTTGCATTTCTTTTTTTTTTTTTTTAAGAATTATATTTTGTTTATCATAAGACATTTAATCAAAAATTTAGAAAAATCGTTTTTACTAAAAAGGATGTTTTCGTATGAAACCATCAGAATCCCCAAATTGAACCAATTCAGTTTCAAAGGCTTGCTTTTCAAAGACAAGATGTTGCAAGAACTGTAACAAGTATAAATGTGCCACTTCCACGTTAAAACATTGTTCCGTGGATAACAATGATTAAATTTGTACATTTTGGGACTCAGCAATATTTGTGAAAAATTTTTCAAATGATATTTTAAAACAGTATTAGAAAAATTTCTGAAGACCTTTAATTTCATGAAATCAAAAGGAGGCAATTGTATGATATTTATCATGTAAGAAATATATAGGAAGCATCTCCTCTTTCATTACGAGCTAATATGATTTTCTGAAGGAAATTTTCATTTTAATAAACTAACACAGGGCACTGATTTTTTTTATGACAAATATGAGTTTGATGAGAGATTTATGATCTAGCTTTTTTCGCTAGCAGAAGAATGAGCTGAATAAAAGCCTACAAAGTAAATATACGGAACCTTTTGCAGTTCATGGCAAATTAAAATTTTTAAGAGGAATTGCCATTTGCAATAGATGTTAAAAATGGGCAGATGTTGTACTTTATATTCTTAGAAAATTTCACTATAAAAATATTGTTTTCAGTGGCATAAAATGCATTATTAAAATTAATTTTGAAGACTGACAATTTTTTTTTTAGAAAATGTGTTTAACGGGTTTATGTGAAATTTCTCTTCAGTAGAGAACAAGATTATTTTTATTGGAAGATATAAAATAAATAAAATCGTGCTCTTATTTATTTACATAACCTGCAAATTCAGTTTTTAGAAACATTCCCAACAGACCTAGTTTCAGAAGTTGAATGAGGTTATCACTGACATTGTTGATTACATTTTGATGTTTTTTTGCACAACACATTTAAACAGAAGTGACTTATCATGGTATGATTAGAAAATGAATGCTGTAGGTTAAATTTAGAGCTTGATATAAGAAAATCTGGAAAGGATATCCACCTATCAGAACACTTCTATCGACCATTGTGTCAGTCCTTTTGCTGAAAAACTCCACGCTCATAATCTCAGTTGTAGAACTACATTTAAAATTTTTAATAGAAAAAGGTGTCTTCCTGAAGCTGAGTAGTAAGATGACCAAATATTGATGGTTTAAATTAAATTCAAATTCAAGTAAACAGATATTTTATAGTTTAACCCTGGTAATAGGAATAAAGCCAGTTTTTCTTATAAATCCTCTATCTAGGCATCCCTTTCCTTAGATAGTAATGTTTCTGTGCTTTATCATGATTTACTAAATAAACAAGCAAACAATTGATCAAAAAAAATGGGGGGGAGTATCAAAAAGGAGTTATTTGTTTACTCTTCCCCCTCATTCTGCTTTTGAATAAATTCTCTCAGAAAATGCTTAAACTTTTTCTTGTGATATTTTCTTACAAAACTGTTTATTTGTTAACTTGCATTGATTCCTAAAAAGAGGTAATGCTGATGATAATAAAAGAAGTCTTTAAATAATTCATTGACATTTGACACATGTTTATTATAGATTTGCTTTTTCAATAGTTTAAAAATTATTTTAGTTTTCCAAATAGTGGAAAATTTTGTACTTAGTTACTGTTCTTTTAAGCACAGTATTAAGAAATACAAATAAAAATATTTAGTTAGCTTATAAAATATAACTGCAAGAATATTTTTTTTCTTTCCTTTTTGGTTTAAATGAGAAATTTATATTCTGTATGCTCCCTTTCTTTAACTCTATTGCGTCTGAGACGCCCGGCCATTCCGACATCGGCAGGTCGCCCGACCATCTTGTTCGTCTTCTACTTGATGTTTTCTCCCATCCCAGAGTATATGCTTCATTGGTTTCGTGAACTGTTAAATGACATGTCAGTCATTTCTTTTGAAGCGACTGAAGTAGCTCTTTTATTTGAATGCAGGTTGGCTCCCCTTTGTTTAGCGTCAACACTCCCAGGGTAGGTGACTCGAGTCTAGATCACTCATTTTACTCCTTTCTCACGTTATGAAAACGTCTTGCTCTTATTCTGTAGTTTCATCTCAAAATGATCAGAAGGCGTAAGATATTAACGCAAGAAGAAATAAATGCAATATTATTTGAAGAAACAGACAAATCTGATAACACTGAATCTGATGAAGATGACGGACATTCAAAACATATGTTGATAGATAACGGAGAGGATGAAATCGAATACAATAATAATTTAGAACACGACGAAAATTTGGACTCTTCATATGATACCTCCGAATCAGACTGGAGAAATGACATAAATAACGAGGACATAAAATTTGAACATTTCTCTTCGTCACCTGGACCGTCTCATGATTTGCTAACTGGATCATCTGCTTTAGATTATTTAAAATTACTTCTGCCTGATGAATACTGCGAAGTAATTAGACAGAATACAAATAAATACACAGAGTTTTGTGCAAAAAAACGTGGTATTGAAGATAGAAGCTGGCAGCCTATACTCTCCGTAAATGAGATTCGGGTTTTTGTAACTGTTTTTTTCATAATGAGCATTATGCATTTACCTAGAATAAATGATTATTGGTCTCAGAATCCTATACTCGGCAACGAAGTGATAAAGAAATTAATGTGCAGAGATAGGTTTTTAAAAATTAAACATTATTTTCATATCTCTGATAGAGAGAAAGAGGTAAAGGAAAATGATGAAAACTTTCAGTTTTTGCAAAAATTAGAGCCTATTATTTCTAAGATAAAAGGGTGGTTTTCAGATTGTTTTAATCCATATAATCATCTTTTGGTTGATAAAGCTATGGTAAAATTCAAAGGGCGTTTAGGAATTGTGCAGTATATGCCTTTAAAACCAGATAAGCACGGGCTTAAAATTTGGATGTTATGCACATCTCATTTGGGCTACACTGTAAATTTTGAATGTATGCTGGAAAACGAGATAAAATTGTGAGGCCAGGCAAAGGATTGGGATACGATGTTGTTACACATTTGATAAAACCCTTAACAAGCAAGGGACATGAACTCTATTTTGACCGATTTTTTTACCAGCATTCAGTTGATGTTTGATTTATTGAAATACAAATTTTATTCTTGCGGAACTGTTATGCCAAACAGAAAGCACTTGCCACCTGAAATTAAAACATTAAAGTTGAAAATCCCAAATGATAGTCAGACTTTTCAAAATGAAAAATTTCCGAATTTGTTGTGCATGTCTTGGGTAGATAAAAAGCAAATTTTTATGCTATCAAGTAATACAAAAAATGAACTGTGTCATTTGAACAGAAGAAAAGGAGCAGACAAAATTGAAGTTCTTTGCCCATGTTCATTCGCAGTATATAATACGCACATGAGAGGAGTAGATTTGGCAGATCAAAGACGTAAATATTATACAATTGCCAGAAAATCATCCAAATGGTGGATGTATGTATTTTGGTTCCTTCTGGATATTACCATCAATAATGCCTATATAATTCAGCATACGACAAATTATCCTCAACAAAAACAGTCAAAAACTTTGTATGATTTCAAGCTGGAACTCATACAAGAATTAGCAAATGTGTATTCATATAGAAAGCGCACTTCAGCGTCATTTGAACCCACTACTAGTCATTTTCATAAACGAAAAAAAATTGAAGGACATAAAAGAATGCGTGTTAAATGTCGAAAGCAAAGAAATAAAACATCAGCAAACAATTCTATTCAAAGCACATGGAAATGCGAAATCTGCAAGATGTGGCTTTGTAAAGGCTGCTTTGATGAATAGACATTCCAGTTTCTCTTGTTATATAAAAAAGGCCCTTTTCAGGGCCAGCGAATAATGTAAAAGGCAAGCTTTTGTTTGCTATCTAAACTTAAAGAGAAATATGATTTGATATGAAAATAACATGAAATGTAAAAAGAAATAAATTTTTCTACCTTTGCCCATTATTTAATATTCCTTCATATGAAGAAAAATAAGTTTAATGAATTATTTAACTGTTCTTTCTTTAATCTCTTTTTGTATCCTACACTTAAAATTTCAAGAAAGTATGAGGGTTATTTTATTTTTAATAATCATAAGTGTTCCTGATAATGCATAACTAAAATTATAATGTTAAAACCGTTGAAAATGTGTCGGATAAAGTATATATTTCTTCTGAAACAGAAGTTTTAAAACCATCAAATATATACAGCTAATAATTATTTTTCAATATAAGAATAAAAGTTTACTTTCCTTCTAAATTATATTAATTCATAAACAATTGATTGAAATCTGTATAAATTTATTAAAGGCATGTCAATAAATGCTTACTGCTAATCCTGTAAATGGATGCAAATTATATGAAGGGATTTCAGTAATAAGAGAAGAGAGAGAGGGTTTCTATAGCTCTTATTTTGAAATAAATTTCTGTTCAGTAGCATTAACTTGCTGAATGAAAGTGTTTTTGTATTTACTAGCACAAAACTGTGGAAATATAAGAAATAACTTTCATGCTGGATGGCTGTAAAATGTAACTGGTAATATTTAAGCTCTATCAAACCACCATTTATCAACTAAACTATTTGCCCTAAATATTTCTTTCCTTCCTGCAGTGACAATAGATAAAAAGGTACCAGACTTTTCTATTTTTTATAAAAATTATTCGTAAGTTCTTTTATATAAGAATCAAGGAAAGCATTATTAAATAAAATAAATTAAATAAATGTACACCAATTGCCTTTACATATTTTTGTTTATTATAAGAATCACTGAGCTTTAATTTATACAATGAAAAATCTTACCGACCCCATAAATATACATAATTGTTTCCTCTAAATCTACACTATCGCATCTTAAAACCGATTATTTTAAGCAATATAAAGTACTCAAATCATTAAAAATACTGAGGAGAAATATAGAAAGCTATTGATACTCGCATTTGCAATCCTGTCCTAAGGGAAAACTGCACACAATGGGTGAAACGACCGAAAACCCCTTCAAGAGATAGTAATCAATTCACTTAAGTAGGTTATTGTAAACGCTGTAGCAGCCTACTAGACAGGGGAGGGGGAAACGATTTCAACAAAAACTCATGTACACGAGCGTTCTCGATGTTTGAAGAAAACAGATTTGGCCTTCTCTCGATGCGAAAGAGTTAATACAGCACACTGGTGGCTTTATGATAAAGCTGCCTAGCAATAACAGTTAGGCTTAATGTGTGCATTCCTTGCAGATGAATTTGGCTAGTTACATTGGTATTTTTAAAGTTGAGAATAACTTAAATATCAGGCCGTTTTATGTGTAAATTCTTTCACCGAGGCTTCCTTCCTCAGTCTCTTATCCTTAATTGTTTTGTCATAGTTAATTAGCCAAGCTTTTTCAGAATGTATCTGTAGTGTTATTATACAATATCCAGATGAAAGAAAACTTAATGGATAGCTGATAATATAATGAGAAAAATTATAACCTGAAAAAGAGATTTTTGATGACTTTTATTCCTGTTATTTATAGCAGTAGAATTATGAGAGTAAAAATAAAGTATTTACATATTAACACAACTACTTTGGTTCAGTTTGTTGATTTTTTTATAGAAAAAAACAAAAAAGTCGTGACATAAGTCCTTGTTCAGTTAATAGTAAAAATTTACTTATTATGTTAAGATTATCACATATACATTTTACATTCTAATTAGGTATTTATCTCAAAAACAAGTTAATGGAAACCTACTTATGAGTTGGTTTTGATTCCTTTTGCTTTGGTGAAAATTTCATTGCAGCTGCTTTAACAATCTTTAAACAGTTGTTCCGTTTGGTGACTTTATGGCAAAATAAAATTCCTGCAGGAATTTTATCACAGTTTCTTTCATTCTTGGAAAATTCTACAAGTGCATATTTCAAAATTGAGAGTAAAACAAAATTTATGGAACTTAGAATACAACAAAAAGAATGTCTAAAAAATGCAATATACCTTATTGAGTAATCATGTCCATAACAGTTGCAGGGAGAATTGTTATGGGCATGGTTGCCACAATGTGGCATGTTCTGAAAATGTACAACAGACTTCTACTAAGGTTTTTGTGATAATATGTGACTATGAAAAATAATTCTCCTAAATTGTATTACATTTGTATCATTAGCATTCAGAAATTTATGTATGTTGCTAAGACAAATTTTTAAAATATTGTTATGAAATGTCCACATGCAGTAAGATAGCTTCTCTGCAAGAAGGCAAGGGAAAGCAGGATTGCCATATTTGGCACGAAATCGCACATTTGGTGACAACATTGGTGATATGCTGTAGACAGATGGAGAACAGTCTAGAATGAATTCTTACCAGCTTGGCCCAGAATGTTCTCGAAGGCAAGCCAAAAGCTATGCAAACCCTGCCTATACATGGAGTAGCAGTCTAGTGTCGAGTTGGTGCACCGTTGAGGTTATCGTAGTATAGCATGAGTACATTGTCAAGTGTGTTGAGCTCTGAGAGCGATCGACCGAGTCTGAAGCTGTACTTTAGTACTTTGCCATGAAGCTGACTTCACCGCTACAGCCTGATAGCTTGAAGGCTGTGCTGCTGATTGTGTCAGTGTGTTTGTCGTAGGTTTTCAATGACTGTAAATGTGATTTTCGAACTGTACTGAATTACTGGCTAAATATGTTGTGTTTGATTCTTCATCAAGTATTGTCATCAGTAACTCCAAATCCATCAACCCGTACAACGCAACAATATTTGTTTTTAAAATTGAAATACATTATTTATGCATTTATTTGCTAAGTAACTATTTCTTAATTTTATGTTTTATATTATTGATGTGTTTTAGTGAGTTTCTGGCAGAGGAAAATCCTGAGTTATTTTGGAAATTTTTAAAAGATTGTTCAAAATTAGAGTCTAATTTTTTTCATAAAAGTAAGTCTTGGTCAGTTTTCATATTGTTTATTAAATTCTGACTTTTAGTGTAGCTGAATAATTCTTTTATTTTGCTGTGTATTTAATTTAATAGTTTTGAGATGTATACTTCAAGTAATCATATGTTACATGTTTAAAATCATATGTTAATGTGTATTTTTTATTTTTTATAATCATGAAAATAATATTTATTCAAAAATAATACAATACGAAGTTCGAGATCCAGACTCCAATTCAGGATGATCTAAAATCTGGGCCTTAAAGCTACCAACAAAAATTTTTTGTATGCTTTACGCATGCGCTTATGATTTTTTTCCCCATAAGAAAACATGTGGAAAATCCTGATTCTTAATTTCATTTCGGCACTAAATAAAATATCTTGTTTCCAATCATTTTAGCATAAATTTGTGTGATCAATAATTTGGCTCCGTAGCTGCGTATCTGCTTGGCATACATCTCAAACCAAAACATTCTACATAGAAACATCATTGATTTCACAAATACTAATATTTTATATCCCTGACGACAACTTGGCAAATCATCATTTATTATATTTTGCTTTCATCACTGTATATTTATCAACACATGACAACTTGAGTAATGACTCATGCAGTGGTGCGGAAACATTTTTTTTTATTAGTAACTGAATAACAAAGAGTATGGAAACCTTTTATGTTGACATTATACTTGCCAATGATTACAGATTTAAGTTAAATGTGCTAAATATTGACGAGGAGAAATTTCTTTCCATGTGCTAAAAATAGATTTTGTAAATGATATTCATAGCCCAAAAGATTACATTTAATGTTATTTGAATTAAGAATAACTGATTTCTTATTCATATAAACCCAGAATCGGCGCCAAAGCCATATGCCCGCACCGGGTGGTAGAACTTAGGGAATGCAAAATTTTTTGGAATTCAGAGAAGTACTGAGTAACAAAACTAAGGGATGATAAAATTTAGGGAAAGCACTGGGACCCAAAATTAAGGGGTGGCAAAAATTTAGAACGTAAGGAGGAGCTTGGTAGCAAAAGGACCTGCAGAGACTGCATCAGGTGGCAAAATATTTAGCGCCGGACCTCAGTAAGCTTGAGTATATGTGGGAATTTATTTTTTCAGGACTCAGGTAAGCCTTAAGCATGTGCAAAATTAGACGTAAGTATAATCAATGACTAAATTAATACAATCAGGCGTAATTGTCTCGGTGCATCATAGAAGCAAGACAAAGTTTAACAGAACATTTTGTCTTTCATCGCCATTCTCATGCTACATGGCCAATAATATATAGCGGACGCTGTTAAGCTAGGATAAAATCATACTTGACTGATTCCAAGGAATTTCAGTCAATCTCATATCTTTTATCACCAACCTCATGTCACACGGCCAATATATTTAGCGGATGCTGTTAAGCTAGGATAAAATCATATTTGACTGATTCCAAGGAATTTCATTGAATATAGCAGATTGCTGTCTTCCTTAACTTTTTGATTTGATTCAATTTATTATTTTTTGCAGGCTATTACAGGAATTTTATGAAAACTAAAGTTTGAACTTTTGATTATGTCGAAAAGAGCTTCTAATTCTGGAGCTGCAACAGGATCTACAAAAGTGAAAACAAGTTTTGATGTCCATTAAACAAAAAGTGGAATTGCTGCAAAAAATGGATATAGGTGTATTTGTCTTAAAATTATGCTATGAGTATGGCATTGGAAAGTCAATTGTGTGTGACATAAAAAAGCAGAAAAAGAAGCATTTTGAATTTTTAGTCGATTCTGACACCCCACTCGCAATGAATAACAGAAAAGTTATTGCAAAAAAAATTATCGTAATAAAGTGACGATCATGACAAAGTGATGATTGAATGGTCAGATGCAGCGAGGGCGTGCCAATGACAGTCCAATGCTAATGGCTCAAGCCAAAATATTTCATAAAAAAATGAACTTAAAAACTGAGTGCGCATATTTGACAGGTTGGTTAACCAAATTTTAAAATCACTATGGTATAAGACAACTAAAAATTTCAGGTGAAAAAGTTTCAGCTAATACTGAAGCTGCTGAACTATTTGCAGAGGAATTCATTGAACTGATTAATAGTAAAAAATTATCTCCAGAACAAATTTAGAATGCTAATAAAATTGGTCTTTTCTGGCAATATGCACCATGAAATACCGTAGCAGCCCTTTACTGAAAAGGCTCCAAATGGTGCCGAAGAGTCCAAAGCAAGACTAACAATTTTATCATGCGCAAATGCTGCAGAAACACAGAAGTGTAAGCTTTTCATAATCGGAAAAAATACATGAACTCAAGCATTTAAAGGAGTAAAGATTTTCCCATTATATATTATGTAAATAAAAGAGCACGGTGACACAAGCGTTAATGTATTATTGGTTTGAAAATAAATTATTTCGTACTCGAGGCTCAGCAAAATTTGAATTCTGTTGGTTTACCAGATGATGCAAAAATTGTCCTGATTGTAGATACCTGTTTGGCTCATATTTCCTTTAAAGTTTTAATGAAAGATAATGTATCTGTGTTATTCTTTCCTTCAAACTGTATGCTCATCGTTCAGCCTATGGATCTCGGAATAGTGCACCCGCTGAAACCCAAATATAAAGTAGAGTTTTTAAAATCCATGCTAAATTTCTTGAATCATGGCAAGACTATTCAAGAGTTTTTGAAATATTTTAGTATAAAATCTGCTGTGTGGAGCATCACAGGATCATGGGCGGATGTGCTTCCAGATACTTTAAAAAATGCTTGGCATAATTTATGGCCAGCTACCATATTTCATCGTGAGGATGATGAAGATGATAGCCGCGAATTTGAAGGCTTTTGGATATCGGAAGTCACGGGTGAAATTTTTCAATTAATGGATTTTGTAAAAAAATGTGGAGAAGCTGCAATAAATGAAGATAATATAACAGAAGTTTTTTATTGCGATGACAATACTCCAATCATCAATCAATTAGCTAACAGCAAAATCTGTGGTTATGGTTCTAGATTTAGAAAATACCGCTACCGATAGTGAAGAAAGTGACAGAGAGGTTATTGAAAACGAAAAAATTTCGACTGACAAGCTAGTCGGAATTCTCGACACAGCAGCTACAGGACTTGAAACAGTGGAACTTTCTAACTGAACATGAAATTATATCTGTCTATAGAATTGAACAGAAAGTATTAGCACAAAGAACAAACCAGCTTGATCAATTTGCATTAAAAGAAATGTTCAATAAAATAAATAAATATTAAACTTTTTTTTTGTAAATTTTGATAACCTGTAGATCATAAATGCTTCATTATTTCATAAATCACGATTTCATATTTCTAATTTTATAATTTCTACATGCCATCTTGCTAGATTTAAACTGAGAATCTTATATCCGGAAAAATCCCAAATCCGGAATCACCGAAGTCTCGAGGAGTCCTGATCTCGAACTTTATACTGTACTTTTGTAATTGAAAATTTTTGTAATATACATAAATTTATACACAGTCCAGTCACATTAATGTGACCATCTGTCAAAAGCCAGAATAACCACCTTTCGCAGAGCGGACTGCTGCGAGACGTGCAGGAAGAGAGTCACATAGGTCCCTGAAGGTGTTCTCTGGGATGTTGAGCCATGCCGACTCTAATGCCGTGGCCAGCTGCGCTAGACTACGCGGTTGAGGATCCATGGCGCGAACAACTCGATCGAGATGGTCCCACAGATGTTCGATTGGGTTTAAGTCAGGTGAGTTTGCTGGCCAGGGGAGGACGGTAAACTCATCCTGGTGCTCTTCGAACCACGCACGTACACTGGCAGCTGTATGGCACCTCGCATTGTCCTGCTGGAAGATGCCATCATCCTGAGGAAAAACAATGCGCATGTAGGGGTGAACATGGTCCGCAAGGACAGATGCGTACTTGTATTGATCCATTGTGCCTTCCACAATGATCAGTGAACCTAGAGAATGCCAGGAAAACATTCCCCAGACCATAATGCTCCCGCCTCCAGCTTGGACCGTTCCGGCAATGGTTGCAGGGTGGTTCCTTTCAGAGGTTTCACGCCTTATACGCCAACGTCCATCTGTCCGATGGAGCATAAAACGCGATTCATCCGAAAACGCAACCTGTCGCCACTCAGTGGACGTCCAGCTGCTGTACTGGCGTGCAAATTCTAGCCTTCGCCGTCGATGAACAGCAGTCAGCATAGGTGCACGAACCAGGCGTCTGCTTCGGAGGCCCAGACGCAGCAATGTTCGCTGAATAGTACTTTGGGAGACACTTTTGGTAGCCCCTTGGTTCATTTTGGTGGTCAGTTGCTCAACGGTAGCCCGTCTATCTGCCCGAACGCATCTCCGCAACCGTCGTTCGCCTCTGTCATCTATGGCCCGTGGTGCACCACATTTGCCACGTCGCTGATTTTGGACAGTCCCATTTTGCCATGCACGGTACACTTTTACCACGGCGGCACGCGAACAGTTCACAAACTCAGCCGTTTCGGAAATGCTTCCACCCTTGGCCCGAAAGCCAATGATCATGCCCTTTTGGAAGTCGGATAAATCGCTTCGTTTCTGCATTACGCCAACGATTGAAATGTTTTCCGAAGCCCTCACACACCCTTTATATACGCTCAACTGCACTGTGCTGCCACCTGCCTTCTGTGATTGGTTATTTAACTCTGACATGGAAAGTGCGTGGTGGTCACATTAATATGACTGGACTGTGTAGTATATTATTTTTTACTTTAATTATAATTAAACATTGCATGCATTTTCATTTGAAAAGCCTGAGAAAGAAAATTAATTTTTAAAAATCTAATGTGTGAATTTTTTTTAAAGGTCATTTTTATAATCTTTTAGCATTCTGTTTTGAATATATCATTTTAAAAAGTAAAAAATTACAGTAGTACTACTTTTCAGATTAAGATTAGATGAGGAGTTTAGGATTTTAGGACTTGTATAGTCTGAGTTTAGGGGCAAACAACAACAACAAAAAATATTATGAAGAAAGTATTTGCTATTGTTTGAATTAGAATTTTTCGCATAAAATCCTTGTGGGAATAAGTGGTGATATAAATAGTCTTTTAACCAATTTTCCATCTTTTATCTGTTAAAAAAATAAATAATGAATGTGTACTTGTGATTGAGAATATAGTGATAAATTATAAAAGTGAATGAGTTTTAGTTGAAAAATATAGTTCTATAAACTTTTTAAACATTATGGTCATCAGTTTTAAAAACATTTTTAAAGGAAAGGGTTTAAATTTGGCTTTATTCTGTCTGTATATCTTTACGAAGAAAAATGAGCCCAGCCAGATTATAACATTAATCAATATTTTAATTAAATAGAGGGACATTGACAGCATATGCATAGGAGAGAAAGAGAAGCATTGCATATACATACATACAGCTGAGGAGAGAGATATCGTGGCTCACCTCAATACAGGCGAACTACATATGCGTTGGGGAAAGCCAGGCTATAAGTTAACAACGGGTTTTATAATCCAACAATCCTCCTTTTGACATTTGGCAGTTAAAAAAATAAGCATTGATCATTTACAGTTATTCCAATTAATTTACAGCACTTAAAGTGTTAAGGAACAGTCAATAAGCAGGCATTTTCTTTGTTGGCACATGCTTAACACCCGTTTCATTTGTCTCATAAATCTCATGTATGAATTCATGTCGAGTACCTATATATTTAGTGCATGAGTGGTAAACTGAGTTTGTCATAAGCTTCTATGCATCTTGATTGTCACAATAAATAATAGTTGGATATTCAGCATTAAAATTTAAATTCCTTGTGAAAACAACACAAATAAACTGCTCCTGTAGCACTCTTTGAAAGACTGATGTACTGTGCCTCAGTACTTGATAATGCAAAGGTTTGTTGCTTTCCAGCAAGTTTGAGTAGATAACCTGTATAAGATTCTCTAGTGTTAGCATTAGATGCCCAATTGACATTGGTATATCCAGTAAGTTTTCCCCTGTCTTTTGAAATTTTAGGCAATAATTTTTAGTCTTTTCAAATATCTAAGAACATCCTTTGCAGCAACCAGTGCAATTTTCCAGGATTGTCATTAAATTGGCTCAGGTGACTGACAGTGTATGCAATATCCAGCCTAGTAAACATTGACAGATACATATGCGAGCCAGTTAGATGGTGATGAGGTACCAAACTCATTTTTTACCTTTCAGAAGGACACATTTCTTTACTTAATTTTATGCTAGGATCTAAAGGAGTTGCTGCTCATTTTACATCTTGCATATTAAACCATTGCAAAGTATTATCAACATATTTTTGCTGAGATAAGCCAATAGAATTATTATTCACATCTTGATTAAATTCTATTCCAAAACAATAATGAAGTTTGCCTAAATATTTAACATGAAATTATGTTAAAAGATAATCTTTTAAGCTATAAGGTACTTCTCCCGCATCCCACGCGTGCCTTTATGGTGTAGTGGTCAGCACGCTGGACACGTATTCCATAATCCCGGCAAAGGCGTTGCTCATTTTTCACATCTCTTGCTTCCAAATAACCTAATGTCTCTACAAAGTTTACCATATAAATCACAATTATTTGTTGCTATTGTTAAGTCATCTACATAAAATTAGAATTAACTCACTTTGAGATGTATTCGTCTTGTAAACACACTTATCTAATTATAATGGTTGTAATCCAAAATTTTTGTCCATTGTTTAATAGTTTTATCTATTAAAAAGTAATTTGAAACATTAATTTCCAATTTAATTCCTATTTCTGACTGTTTGTATGATGATGAGTTATCAACATGCTCATTTGTCCAAGAATGCAAAAAAGGAATTTCATATTTTAATTCAGTTTCTATTCCTAGTTCATGTTTTACTAAAATCGTCAAACATTTTAATTCATCATTAAATCTATTTTAAAATTTCCTCTCTTCAGTTAGAAACTGTATTATTAGCATTCTTCTGTAGCATTTCCACACTATAGTATGCCATTTACCTCATTCTGGTGATTGCATTTGTATAACATATAGGTGGTCATAATAAAGTTTTCCTGAAATATACATCAGTATGCTAGGTACCCATTGTACACGCATACTTTTTCATTTCTTAGGATATCTGTGATAAAGTTATAAACAGATTACATTCAATTTTCTGTATGCATTTCCAAAGAAATGTCTGCTTTGTGTGATATCTGTACTTTTGTGAGCCAGTTTCTCATTATGATAGTCCCCATAAGAGTGATGATTGGCATCTTTCTTATTTTAGATCACTATACTTCTACTGCTAAATATTTCTGCTCTTTCTTCAGTAACTGCTTTGTTATATTGTTGAAATATTCTTTGTGAATTTTAGAAAGCTGCACATTCTCTGATTATAAAAATTCTAATTACTTTCTGGTGTCCTTTATGTATGTAGACAAAGGTGCTGTATATGATTGCTACTCTTTAATTATACTGAAGCAGCTGCTATTCTCTTTAAATTTTCAGAAGAATGCCTCTTTTTAATATGAGAATTTAGAATGTGTAAGATAATCTGTTTTAAAGGGAGATTTGCTGTCTCTTGAAGTGCCTGTATGTTTATAATTTCAGTATTCATAAAAATTCTTTTTGGCCTTTGCTTTTACACATGCACACACACAAAATCAGCTTTATATTATGTAGGATCAAAAACTGTAAATGTTAAAAAATATTAAGAAATTTCTACTGTATAAAATATATCATTGAACATTCTTAATTATTGTACAGAGAGAAACTGTAAAATTTCAATTAAAAATAACTGATCAAAGGCGAGAATTGCATTAAAAAATATCTAAGTGATAGAAATGTGTGTTTATCTCCATTTTATGCTGCAGTTAATACCTTTTATAATATATATATATATATTTAATAACTTATTAAAGTTCCATTAAAAATTAAGTCTTAGTTTCACCAGCATTTAAAAAAATACCATATTTTAATTTATTTGCAAAATATTTCATTTTTATTGTGTGCATAATTTGTGTATATAAATTATTAATACCTTTATTTTCAGAATCAGCCAAACTGCAGTATGAAGCCGTTATTGATATTAGCAGCAATTATCTTTCATCTACAAAAATAGCACTACTTAAATTCTCCTTAGCTTTGCGAACCTATTCACCAGCAGTTGAATTGTTTCACCAAGTTAGTATAGAACTTAGTTTTTAGAAATAAAACTCAGGTGGAGTTTGGATTTTTATAGCACTTTTAGGTTATTAGTGTAATGTTTCTCATTCAAATTTTCTAAAAATTAATTTAACCATTGAATATAATGCAAACATTATGAAAACTATTATTTATTTAGAAACATATTACAATTATGAGTAGATTTGGGACATTCTATTTAGGCTTCAAAATAATTCTGATATTTTGAAGCACAAAACTATAAGCTGGAAACCATATAACTATATAACTGGGAACAACTATATGCTATAAGCTGAAAATTGTTTTGTATAATGCTTTGCTCATTTTTGCCATATTTGAAGCATTAAAGTTACAAAACTGAAAATTTTACATTTGTTTTTAACTTTTTTTTTTAGTAACATCAAAAGCAAGGATAAGAAAATTTTTATTTGTATATGGTACTAATGCTATATGAGTAGTGTGCTTTAAATTGTACAGTACAAACACACATGCAAATTATTCGTTGATTTTGAATATTAGATTAAGCATCTACCATCACATGTACTGTTTCATTAACTAAAATATTGTTTCTCTCATTTTTGTTTTTCATATGTATTCATAATTTACTACTTAAATCATTTTCAGGTCACATCATGTGTATTAATTTTAAGAAATGAGGATTTTTCTACACTAAAAAAGGATTCGTTTGTTGCATAAAAAAGTTTAGTACTCTCTGATTATTTGCCCTACCCTGGCAAGAACTCTTGGTGTGGGATATGTAGCAATATATTGAAAAGCATACTTTGCTTTTCACAAATAAAAACTGTGGAACATATATAAAACAAAACTAATGTTTATTTTATTCACAGTTAAACACATAAAACCTAAGCAAAAAAGAAAAAAACAAGTGAGTGCATGAATTCTGTAACACTGTAGTATTAAAATACATCCTGATGTGATATTGGCCAATCTGCCAAAACTACGTCGTAGGCAAATTAGTGGCAACCATGCAAGTTTATTGCTGAGGGCCCTCTGATCTAAATTAAAAAAAAAAAAAAAAAAAAAAAAAAAAAAAAGCCATTTCAAATCCATAGTAATTACTGCTTTGGTAAATAAGTCTGCATTATTTAATTTACTGGAGGTTATCACACAATAGTTTATACTCTTAAGTTTAACTTTAAAACTTGTCTTTTAAGATATTTTTCTCTACATCAATGCCTTTGCAGGTTCCAGTAAGGCAGTATCCATGGTGGATAAACTTACACGTTTTTGTTTATAAGTTTTCCAAATAACCGGTACTTTATCTAAATAGAATATAAATCCACCCATGGATACACTGCCATCCCTATTACTTGCATTTGATTTGAATAATAATATACATTTAGATGTTTAATCCTGTATAAGTTGTATGATGTAGTACTACAAAGTAGGATTCAAAGGTTCTCGGACTGAGTCTGTAACATCAATATTTTGAATTAAATTGCAGAAATACATCCTCTTTCGAAATAAGACCCTTGTGCAACAACACACTTTTGGCAGCGCCTGTAAAGTTAATCGAAGCATGTCTGGAATCAATTTTTGGCCATGTCCTTTAATTCAGCCTGTGATGCACATTTAACTTCATTTGAAGATTGAAATTGATGACCCTGCAAGCATCTTGCCAGTTCAAGAAATGGGAAGAAATCACAGGGTGTGAGATCAGGTGAGTAAGGAGGATGAGGCAAAACAGTTGTTTTCATTTTTGCAAGAAAGTCATTGACGAGTAGGGATCATTGGGCATGAGCATTGTCATGCAACAGCACCCATGACTGCTCAGCTCACATTTTGGGTCTCTTTTTCCAGATGACTGATGCAAACTACACAGGATTTTGACGTAGACCTCTTTGTTCACAGTGTGTCCTTCAGGGATAAATTCCAGATGCAGAATGCCCTGGATATCGAAGAATACCTCTGGCAAGACCTTTCCTTTAGAGCGATCTTGGCGGAATTTCTGCTTCCATGGGGATTATGGTGATTTCCATGTTGCCGATGCTCTCTTGGTTTGCGCGGTCATACAAAAACACAATTTCTCATCTCCAGTACTGATTCTGCCACAAAGGGAAGGATCTATGTCAACAGCCGAGGTTAAGTTTTTCACGATTTCCATTCGAATTCCCTTTTGGTCTACGTTTAACATGTGGGGAACAATATGTTGACATACCCTATGCATATAAGATCCTTAGTCAGTATCTGCTGACATGTGGCTTCTAATATCTCAACTGATTCTGTTATTTGGCAGATTGTTTGCTGCCTGTTTGCACATACCGCCGCCAGACACCTTTTTGATGTTTTCATCGGTGCGCAAAGTCACTGGACGCCAGTGTTCATCGTCTTTGGCACTTTCCCTGCCTTCTCTGAAATGACGGTGTCACTCAAAAGGTTGCATTCTCGATAACATTTCACTTCCGTACACATGCTTCAACATTTCGAAAATCTCCATAGTAATCTTAGCTTCAATATTTTGAAAGTCTTCGTAGCACTCTTTCCCAAGTGAACACAAAATTTGATATTGATTCTCTGTTCAACTAACGCCATTTCTTTCTGTTGCCGGTTACTAAATGCACCTGCCTACAAAAAACACTTTTGCTGTGAGCTCCACATGATTTTGGGACAAACCACTTGTAGAAAAGGGGGAGTATGTAGTAACACAAAAACATTCTTGTAGTCACACTACTGAAAAAAATTTTTACGTTATAGACTCAGTCCAGGAACTTTTGAATCCTACAACATGTATAGGTAACCAAGTAATTGCAACAGTGCTTCTGTATGATTAATTCCAGGAGTCTCTTGAAATTGTGATAAGATATTTAGCATGTATGCGATATTAAGCCTATTCCAATACATTTTAAAAAAGATAATTTACATATTTCATCAGTTTCTGCACTTGTAGATGGACAGTTTAAACTATGGAAAGTTTTTGGTATCTGAGAGTGTTTTAAGTTTTTCAAAAATTTCTTTTAAGTGTGTTTGCCTGTTGTATAAAAGTCACTGTTGTTTTCTAAGAATTCAGTTCTGAGTGACTCTGTAGTTCTACATAATACTTTAAGATCAAGAAATTTTTAATATAAAAATCTGTACTCAATTGTGAGGTTACTTTATCTGTACAGTGTGTATCTTTACTAAAAATTACAGTATCATCTACATATAATAAGCGAATTACATTAGAGCTCTTATAAACACAATTATTCAATAGTATTTTCTTAAAATTTAAATTTTTTAAATAAGTATTTTCAAATTCACAAAACAATTCACGGCTGCTGTGATGCAGCCGCTAGTGATCTTGTGTAGTAAACACACTTTACTTTCCACTTCAGTAAAGTCCTCTGGTTAGGTCATATATATTTTGTTATTTAGTTTTGCATATAAATATGTGCTTTTCATGTCTAATCGACAACTAATCCATTGTATTGTTCTGTTGCAGCATTTAACAAAATAGCTAATGAGCTTCTTAGTAAAATATAGATTTTATTGGAGATATATAATTTAAATACAGTTCTATCTGTTACAGTATCACATACCATTTCAATACTACAATTTCTTTTTCATAAAATTAATCCACTTTTTGCAAAAAGGTAATCTTTCAGAATGACATTTTTAAACATTTCCTGACATTGCTCAGCAATAGTTACAGGATATGAAATTGGTGTTGCCACTCCAATGTCACGGAAAGTAAATATAATTTTTTGTTAAATAAGAAAATATTACAACTGATATTACAATCTCTTCCCTGTCCAGATAAACTTTAATTGATATTTTTAAAAATTAAAGTTTACATTTTTTTCCTATCAAAATTACACAGTATCATATGCATAATTGAAATACAACATAACATAATAATATACAGTCAAAAAGGGAGGAAAAAACAAAATAATTTTCTATCAAAAGAAAAACAAATAAATTCTTTAATCATGCCAGTTAGTACGATTTAATGCATCTACATTTTTATGGTTTTTACCATTTTGTTCATAAGTTGCGGATTTAGACTCACATTATTTTCGAGCCAAACTAATGAATTATTATTGGTCATGATGAGGAATTTATTATGCCCATAATATTGCAATTTTTTTTATGGCTGCACATTCCTTTTCTGTGGTAAAGTTCTTTTTTCAGTAAACTTCTTACTGAGGTATAATATGGATGTTCACTGTCTTGTTCTTCTTTCTGAGCCAAAATAACACTCATACCAGAGTTTGAAGCATCAGTTTTCAAAATAAACTCCTTATTGAAATCAGGTTTTTGTAGAATAGGTTTTTCCTTTAGTTCTTCAAAGGCTTTTGTGCACTCTTCTGTCCAATTTATTTTCCTTTTCTTTAAGTTTGCTTTCAAAATTTCGGTTAAAGGACTGCTATAGATCAGAACATGGGAATGTAATGATTATAATTTTCCGCTAATCCTAAAAATGCTCTGATTTGACTTTTTGTGGATGGCATGGGTAAATCAAGAATAGCTTTGACTTCATTTGCCATTCTTATACCATGACCTACAATATGTTCTAGATACTTTTCTCTATATTGAGCAAATTTACACTTTATAGGTTTAATGGTTAAACCAGCATCTTTATTTTTGTCAAAATGCCATTCGGATGCCTTAAATGTTCTTCCCATGTGTTTGAAAAAAATTTCCACTTCATCTAAATATGGAACAGCAAAGTGTTCACAATCTTGAAGAATTCTGACCATCATTTTGCTAAATGAAAATGACGCATTTTTAAGTCCGAAAGGCATCTATAGAGGTGTAAATGAACCAACGTTTGTAACAAAAGTGGCTAATCTTTGGGCATTAGGTGTTAACGGTATTTGTCAGTATCTCTTTTTTTAAATCCAAAAGAGTTATATATTTTGTGGCTGCTACAGTTTCCACTCATTGCCTGATATTAGCCAAGGGGAACAATTGTGTTTTGAGCAACTTATTCAATTTTCTATAATCGATACAAAGTCTAGGATCTCTTCCTGTTACTGCTACTAAAATCATTTAATGTAATGTAAAATCATGAAATGAATGTAATCTGATTCTCCTTTTTCAATTATTTTATGTTGAAGCATTTTATTAATTTCTGTGTTTAATATATCTGTTTACCTAGACGAAATTCTGTATGGTTTACAATGAATTGGTGTGTTTTCTGATAACTGAATATCATGCATTATTAAATGTGTTTTTCCAGGCTTATCAGAGAAAATTTTCAAAAATTTCAATAGCAGGTCATGCAATTCTTGAATGTGTTGTTCATTTAGCTTATCATTCAAGGAACTGTTTTCTTTATTTCCTCAAAATTGCAAACAATGTCGGTTCAGAGCCAATTGTTAGGAAATTCTCCTTCATATCATCATTTTCAGAATCATGTTCTGTAATCATAAGGTTAACCGATTCTACTTGCTTATAATAAGGTTTTAACATCTTAACATGCAGACTTGATTATGGTCTTTTTTTCCTTCAAAACTCACAATATACTTAGCTTCAGATAATTTCATCGCAACCTTCACAGGACATCTCCATTCAACTGCTAAATTTGGTTTACTCGTTGATACAACTAATACTAAATCTTCTTTAGCGAATTCTCTTTTGATATCTTTACGATCATACCACACTTTTCTTTTGGTTTGCATTTCCAACATTTTATCTCTTTGCATCTTTTTAACCAATTTATCATTTGGAAAACATATTTAATAACATTATTTCCTTCCTCTTCAGGATTCATCCATTGTCGATATGATAATGCTACAGGTGTTCTAAGATTTCGACCGTATACTAATTTCGCAGGTATAAATTATGTACTCTCATGTGTTATTGTTCTTAATGCAAATAGAGCTACGGGAACTTGCTTCTCCCACTTAGGGGCTGGTTCAATACATAAGACTTTTAAAATTCGTTTGACTGTTCAGTGAAATCTTTTAACAGGGTTACTTTGAGGATGGTGTATTGAACTTAGTTACTTTTATTCCAAATTTTTTTACAAATTCAATGCCTAGATTGCTGATGAAGGAAGTGCCTTGATAAGTTTGTATTTCATTCGGGAAACCATGAACAAACCATGAAAAATATTTGAAACCATGTTACAAATATTTAGTAGGATGGGTTCATCCTACTAAATATTTGTAACATGGTTTCAATTACTGATTTTGTGCCCATATTAGGAACAGGTGTTTGATCCAGATATTTTGATGCTAAACAAATGACTGTAATTAAATATCTATTGCCATTTGGTGTTATCGGTAAAGGAGTGCATGCATTGAAGTTAATTTTTTAAAGTACTTCTGCAGTAATTGGTGCTGAAGTCAAAGGAGCTTTGGCTTTATCATTAGATTTTCCCACTCTTTGACATGGATTGCAAGTTTCAACATACTCTTCTATGCAGTTAGGCCAGTAAAAGTATCTTGTTAATCTGTCTTTAATTTTAATGATGCCTAAATGTCCAGAAGTTCTCTCATGACATAATGACTTTATTTGATCCCTATATTTTTCAGAAAAAACAATTGATTCCCTTTCATCTCCATTTTTATGAGTTTTCTTTTTCAGTAACAACCCGTTTTCTTGTACTTTGAAATCATTTGTCTTGCTGGAATTTTCATTTTTAGCTTCGCTAAGCAATGAGGCTAGATCTCTGCTTTGATGTTGAGATTTGATTAATTCCTTAGAATTAACATTAATTGCTTTCTTAATTTCCTTATTTTCTTCATCAGCTTGTGGTAAAATATCTTCGTCAGTCTCAATAAATGACAGTTCTTCTAGTTTCTTCATTTCCAGTGTCTTTAATTTAATCTTCTTCACAAGATCTTTTTACTTGAGATCATGCCAAAATCATATTTACCTTTTCTAAATTAAAGAATGGTTTATCTTTGAACAATTGAGCAGTTTTGTTACTCAATACATATCTGCCCTAGATCATTTGTAACAACACCTGCCTTTGTCTTTATATGATCAAGTTCACAATTAATTTCAGCTTCCGCAAATGGTAGGCACACTAAATGGCCATTTAAAAGATATTGTACCCAGGCATGTTCTCCAGTCATTTTTGCATTATCTACATGTTTTAAAAAAATAACATCTACTATGGCTCCAGTGTTTCGAAGAATATGCCTAATTTGATTTTAAGTGAGAGCATTGATGCTTAAAATTTTTGTATGACCTGCACTCAAAACAATGTGGTACATATCTTTTGTCACATAAATTTTCTTGATTCTTATTTTAGAACTGATTTCTTTGTCAGATATCTTCTCTTTGTTGGTGATCTTTCTGGTATATTGAATCATCCCATTTATCAGAATGCTTAAAATGAGGTGGATGCTCTATTTTTTTACAAAATTTTTGTATTAAGGTTTAAATGATCCTTTATTAATTCTCTTAGTTTGATTGGTAGAAAATTTCGGTTTTATTGTTTTTCTCCCATCTTCAAAATTTTCAATTTTCTTAACTATCTAAGTAGGTGAAATGATGGTAGTCCATTCATCTATAAAATGCTCTTTGAAATCAGGAGAAATATGCTTTTTAATTTGATCATCCAGCATGAGATCTTTTAGCTGTTCAAAAGTTTTAATGCTTAATCCATTAAGCCATTCTTCTAAATAATTCTCTAATCCATAGTAAAAATCATACAAAGTACTTTCAGAAGATTTTTGGTGTTTATTAAATAATTGTCTAAATTTTTCTGCACTCAATTTAAATCGTTGTAACAGTAAAATTTTTACATATTCATACTTTTTTGTATCCTCTTCTGGTTCTCTATCAATAAGCTGAACAATATTAGGATGCAGTAATGAAATAAGTTGAGTCACTTGATTTTGATCAGGTATGTTCATAATTTTAGCTTGACACTCAAATAACACCAGAAATAAACTTATTACATCTTCTTTAGGATTAAACGGGGCATGACATCGTGAATTGTGATTTTCAAAGACTGCTCAGGTAACTGCATAATTTCTACTGGCTGTGCTCTTGCAGCCATTGCTTCTAATTAAAGTTTTTGCAGCTCAGAGGCTCTAATTCATTCTCTTACTTCTTGCTCTTCTTTCGCATTGTTGTTGTTCTTTTTTTCCCCTCTTTCTTTTTTTTCATGTTCTTCTTTTTCATTTCTTTCTTGCTCTTCTCTAATTACAGCCAGTAATTTTTGAGTAAATTCCTCATCATAACTGGGACTTTCAGTAATCAATTTATGCAGCTGAGCAATTAACACAGTTAAACCTATGTCTTCTGCCAGTACTTTTAAACCCTGTTTTCTAAAAACTAAACTCAGTGGCACAGCAGGCCCGCATTGCTTCTTGACCATTTGGGGCCCTGGAGTGCATCTGCATATGCCCTGGACAAGTGGTCAGCTTGTCACAGGACCTGTGGCATTTAGTCCCCAAGTGAACTTGGTACTCATTTTATCGACCCACGTAAGGGATGAAAGGCTGAGTCAACTTTGCCAAGCCCGGGGATCGAACCCCGGACCTGTGGTGCAACTGCACGATGCACTAGCCACTTTGCCACCAGACGGTAATCCTGTTTTCTACTCCTAGCTAAAAGTGAAATAGTGAAAAAATTTTCTATAATAGGCTTTCTTTTAAAATTGAATCTTAAAAATCATACTTGTGTTAAAAATTATATAAATTTTGGCGAGACTTACTTGTCAACTGTTTTAGCTAATACTTTTATACTTAAATTCTGAATATACTCAGTTTAGAGCAGTGCCAAGTTGCTTTACAATGCTGAGAATTCTGCAAGTCTCTAATTGTTTTAAATTAAAACAGATCACACATGCTCATAGCAGAAGACCGAGGGGAGAGTTAAATGCATTATTATGTATGTTTGTTGCATTTTTAGTGTAGTTAATTAAATCTTAGAAATTTAGTTAGTTAAATATTTTATTATGGATGTTTGTTGCATTTTTAATTTTATGTAATTTTTAGTGTTTCATCATGGATGCTTCTTGCATTTTTAATTTCATTAATTCATTGCTGTTTTATGGGATTTTCAGTGTCCCACTATTTTTTTTTATGGCTGCTGTTTTTCATGTGCTAAGGTAGTGAAAAATTAGCCGCTAAGGATTAGCAAATTTGAGGGAGGGTTATGAAAGTAACACAAGCTCTTACATTGTAAAATGTGGCTTGTTTAAAATATTTTTTAAATTTTATTTCTTTGAAAAGGTTTTATTTTTCTTATTCTGTACTTAAAATCTCTTTAAAAATATTATAGATTATACATTTCCTATCATTTTAAAAAATGGAAGCATATCTGACCGTAATCAATGATGATTTTTAAAAATTTGTTGATAAAAGTCATTGGTTTTAATTATCTGATTAAAATCATTGATGCCATGTGTTTTGTGTGTCTTGCTGTTGTTTGTGTTTAATTGTACTGAACATAACCAGCTAGTTACTCAAATCTGTCATTAAATAAAAGCCATATTATTAGTCCATCCTTGGATCTTATAATTGTGAAGCATAAAAATGCAATACTTTTAAAAGCTAACCAAATTGCCTTAGTTAGTTACCTGCACAGTAGAAAATATTTACCCAGCACTGTTACTTGTTACTCTGCATATAAATATATGCATATATATAAGTGTTTATAATGTAGATAGAAACATAATGTATGCATACAATATATATATAGACACTGGTTATCATTAATTAAGAAAAAATGACAATTACATAAAAAGTTACAGAATTTAATGAAACCGACCCACAGTATACAGCACATAGTAATGTATAAAATAATATGAAAAAAAATTAACAGACAATTATGGTGTTATAGAAATTAGCATATGTATAAAATGAACACATTGAATGTGTCAGTTTACTATATGAAAATTACCTTCAATATGGAATATGATCTCTTCCAGAAGCAATACCACACATGCAGCAATGTGTGATGCTGTCACTTATGCAGTCTATCAGTTCTGTAAGAGCCATTTGTCTCGCAAAGGAGTTGCAAGCGTGGCAAGGGTCTGAAGAGAACTGAGAACAGCTATTTGTTTTTCTAACATGCTCGATAGGATTCATGTTCAGTGATCGAGCTGGCCACTTCGTGTGCTGAAGATAATCATCCATGATGCGAGCCCTTTGCAGTATATCATTGTCGTCCCATAGCAGGAAATGATCACCTATTGCCGCTGCATAAGGGTACACATGAGCATCAAAGGTTGTCACTCGTCCATAAATTAAGGATAATGCAAAATCAGGCAAAGGAAGAGTTAGAAGCAAAGCAAATTTGACTTATTCGTAAAACTTATTTATTAAAAAAAAGGTAAAGAGCAAAAAAAGATGTTATATGTTTGATATTATTAAAAAAATTAGCAATTTTTTTCTCCCTGGAGCAAATTACAAAAAAAAAAAAACCTATTTACAAAAAACCAATATTACATGGTTGGTATGATTGTTAACACATTGTATGTCTCCCAGACGATGCAATACAGTCCGTACAACGCCTAGGCATGCTGAATACCAAATTATCGATTTGATCTTGGGGGATATTACACCACTTAAAAAGCAATGGTTTCCGAAGTTCCGGTAGACATGTAGGAGGAGGTTGATGGGCTGCAACTCGTCGGCCAAGCATGTCCCACAACGTGCTCTACTGGATTCAAGTCTGGTGAGAATGCTGGCTGTCCATACAGGTGATATCCTCCGATTGAAGGCATTTGCTTACGATTTTTGCACGGGGAGGATGGGCGTTGTCATCCATAAACACAAATTGTGCGCCCATGGCACCCCGAAACAAACGTGCATGTTGTTCCAGAATGACGTCCTGATAGATTTGGCTTGTCATGGTTCCAATTTGAACATGCAGGTCAGTTCTGGAACCCAGAATAATTCCACCCCAAACGAGAACTCCTGCACCACCGTAACGGTGTCTTTCAATGATGTTTTCTTGGTGGTAATGGGTACCTGGAGCTCTCCATATGAAAGTCTAGCTTGAATCAGACTGCAAGCTAAACCTGGACTCGTCGGAAAACATCACACAAGCCCACTGTTGCGGTGTCCACAATGCATGCTCTCTACTCCAGACTAACCGCTGGCGACAGTGAGTTGCAGTAAGTGGAACGCATCTGACAGGTCTACGAGCGTATGGACTAATCTGCCCTAAGCGTCTGTACACTGTCTGCCTTGAAATTGTCGTACCAGTAGCTGAAGAGAGCTGACGAGACAGGTCTGAGGCTGTGCTCCGCCTGTTTCTTTTGCCAGTAACTGCCAAATACCAGTCCTCATTCAGCGTTATAACTCTGGGGCGACCTGTGATGTATCATCTACTCACATTATCATCATCTTGGAATTTTTGCCAAAGCCTGGAGATGACACTCTGGGCAATTCCAAGTTTGTCTGATACTTCCAGTTGGGTACGCCCACATTCCAGATGGCCGATAATTCTACCACATAAAAAATCATCCAAATGCGTTCTTTGTGTCATAACTATTCGGTTATTGCACTGAAATGCTTATAAAGTGCATGTGAACAATTTTACTTCTTTGCCTGTATTCCTTATATATCACTCTCTTACACTCTCGTCATTGTAACGTACCATCGGTGTCATCTGGTTACTTCCTGAAATTTGCATATGATTCTTGAAGATATGTGTAGTGATTTTACAAGTGATATAATTATTTTAGAGTTCGATTTCCGCGTGACTCCGAATTATTCTTAATTTATAGACATGAGCGTATAGGCTTGAGCATTCATGGTTCCATGTGGAAGGACATGGAATTCTGAATGTCTATCCAGAGATACCATTCCACAGACACTGCTTTCTCCATATTTATCTCTTTCACTGATGCTTGATGAATGATAATGAATTCCAGGTTCTCTCCAAATCAAATAATGTCTACTATCGCTTTGGAGGCTAAACCTGGACTCATCCATAAGGAGAACAGTCCTCTATTGATCAGCTGTGCAGTGAACATGTTGATGTGCCCCCTCAAGTGTTCTCTTTTATGATGTGACATGAGCAGCATGCAAATGGCTGGTCGCACCGCGTACAGACCTTCTTCATGAAGCCTTCTACGCAGAATTGATGTTGACACCAACCTTCCAGTGATTCTAGCAAGGGAGGATCTGAGCTGAGTCGGAGTTGAGATTGTATTCCTTTATGCGCATAACAATAAATATCGGCACTCATCATAGTGGTTGGTCATCCTTGGCTGAACCTCCTGTATGCCGAATCTGTGGTTAAAAATTGTTGCTAGCATGTGAACTACAGAAGGACTCACATTTAGCCAGTTGGCCACTTCTGTCTGACTTTGTCCTGTCTCTAGTCTCCCAGTAGATCTCCATCACAATTTTTTAGGCAAATGATGCCTGGAGGTCATTGTTACAAATTCGCTATTCTAGATTTCTTATCTCAGTATCACAACGAGATCAGCAGGTTTCCTCTGAAACATGCAGTTTTGTGCTCCTCGCAGATAACTTATTTTGAATGCAGTGCCACTATTTTGCATACTACAGTGTTTTTACTCAGCAATTCTTATTTGAGAGCTTATTCAAATTTTATACGGATTATTTTTGAATGAGGTATCGATATTTTTGTGATTTTTCCTTAATTTTTGGAAACCAGTTTAGTTATAATAATATTATAAATATAATGATGATGGTTGATAATTATTTTTTCAAAAAAAAAATTTTTTTTTTCAAGACGACAGTAAGAGACAGGAGTTTCCTGATTGAAGTAGAAAGCTATCAATTGATCAGATTTTCAGAATGTTTGCTTGCAGAGGATTGTCATAATGCAGATGTATGATAATGTCGAATATCCGAGAAAAATATGTTGCACATTTTCCTGCCTTATGTAGTCAAATGCTTGCCAGTAAATTTTTTATCGAAAGACTTGTGATTAACAATTCAATTGGAAGTTGTTCTTGAGACAATTCTTACTGACTCAAAAATTAAGTATGGGTATGAGATTGTTGTTTTCAGATGAATAGTGTGCCTTTTTACAGAACATGGTTTGATTGTAATTGTAATATTGTAATATTAGCCATTCAAGACAAAAATCCTAATCTTAGGCTATTGAAATCATTGTGCTGATTGCATTGAACTAGCCTCCGTTCTTGGATATGTATGAACTTAGTTTTTTCCCTTTGAGCCTTAACTAGTAATAAGGTTTCTTACAAGGTCTTCATATCAATTGAAGACCTCAAAATGGTCTTTATTAATATTTTTTGATAGGCTCCATAGTGATAACTTTCTAAATGTCATCAATAATTATATTGGGCATTTTCGTCATGTCATTATCCCTGGAAGCAATCTTTTTGGAAACTTCATCAGTTGATTACCTTTTATTTTGAATAAATGCAGAAGCTGTAATCTTTTATCACCCTTTTTAAATAAAAATTTTTGTCTCCATATACCCTATGACTGTGTGTTAGTTATGAAACCTTATAACATCAGAGGGCAAAAATATTTCACACTGAGAAAAGCAATATATGAGATAATTTTTTGAAATAAAGGTGTGACTAAAAAGTCACAGTGCAAGTTTGGGATTTTGTTGTTGGTTTGCTGCTGTTTTGAGCATAAGACTTTTGATATTCTTGCTCTTTGCTATAACTTTCTTGTTCATTTATGTGCACAAATACATGAGAATAAATATTCCAATGTTATAAATATTTAACAAATGAGATTAGTTTCATTACTACTACTCTCATAGCTTTCATAGTGACTTAATTTCTCTAGTTATTTTGTTAAATTTTTTATATTTCATAAAATTTTTGTTTGCATGTCTAATGATTTGTCTATTAAATTAATAAATAAATGTTTGTATTTCTTCTAAGATTGCCTATGATCAAAAGTTTCCTGTTAAGTGTGAAGCTATAGCTGATGTTGGTGGTAGTTATGCCTGTGATGCTGAAAATTTGAAATCTCTTCTTTCATCTTCAATAAGGTATTCCACTTTTAAGATTTAAAATTGATTGTGAATAATAGTAGTGGCATTGGAAACTGAATTAATTAAGAATTATAAATATTCAAAGAAAGTTTAATATTGAAATTTGTTTTGGTTTTGTGCACGGTTTATCCATATGAATTAATGCTGAAATCATAATTAATTAACACTGGTATGTAACGTTAATATACTGGTATATGGTATGTAGCTGTAATTTCTATTTTGGAAAATTCAAAATTCCATATTCTAACTTTGGGCAGAGGAAACAAACTCAAAAATTATAAGGCAATTATCATTAAGAAAAAGATCCAAACTAAACTAGTGACATCTGGCGCTGAGAAAATCATCAAAATAAGAAAAGCCAAAGTGAACGAAAACCTACTGAATTTTTTACACAAAGAAGGAGCAAAAAAGGGCCTACTTACCCCCTTTCTCCCAAAAAACTGTAATTTCCTAGAGAAAAGAAACAGTGTATGACAAATCTGATAACAGTGATGGCCAAATGGTTGATCCACTCTGGTCAGTCTGTTTAAAGAAATGAGCCAAATTCCTCATGCAGTGTTGACAAAATATATTGAGGTCCATAATACTGCAACTACATTTGACAGGAAAGAGACATCAAAACATCAACTAATTAATTTCTGCAACATTTTGTAGAGAAATGTTTTATACTTTTGGCAGTCAAGTTGAGATGTTAATAAGTTGATGAAAAGTGGCTCAAAATAGATACTCAAATAATGACAAAAATCCACTGTTACACACTTTGTGTACATGTAGTTCGTGGATTAGTCTGCAATCATGCAGGCATACTTAACCTGAATTCATAAACTTAACCTGAGTAAACCCTTAATTAATCCTTTATTTTTAGTTTCCGTGAAAAAATTATCTATTTTTTACTATGTACTTTTAATTTGTGCTATAAGACATAAGAGTCTACAAATATTTTTTAAAATTTTTGCATTTTTTAATATTTTTATGATGCAAAATAAATGGTAAATAATTATTCCAAGTTTAATTTGCTTGTGTATTTTTGTTAAGAAGGAAAAAATAATTCTGAAGTAATTGTGAATTTTAATAATCATAAATTGCATGAATTATATCTGTGAATGGGAAGGAAATAAAATATAAAAATTGCACAAAAATTTTAGTTCATACTAGAAAGTGTGGTAGACTTTGAAGCATGGCACTACACATAAAGGTGCATTGCAGTCCAGGCCAAAAATGCATGTTTCTGCAAAATTTTTAGATGAAGTCCTAAAAGAACGAATTTACAAGCTCTAATTCACGTATTTCCCACCAAGTATGCTTGACAGAGATAAAAATAGCCTTGTACACAGATGGATAGTTACTTAAACGCTGAGTCAAAAAAAGGGGTGACATAAAACTGGGTATATAACATCATGAAGGTCACCAGTGTATATATAATCATGAATATAACAAAACATCATGAAGGTCACCAGTGTAATTTCAAAACACACTGAGTTTATTTGGAATAAATAAGAAAAGTCTGTCATGAACCGTGAATCACAAGTTAATTCATGATAATTATTTGCAACACATTTTTTATGACTGATTTAACTCGAAATAACTGGGAAAGCGATTAACATAGGAAAATGTCTGTAAATTCTAGCCAGATATGTTAGAGGGTAGTATTCTATTTTATGACAACTACTTAATTTTGACCATTGTATCATCAGTTTAAATATTGACTTATGAATAGATAGAAATAGATGAAAGATGGAACTAATCTGTATGAATAGATGAAACTAATCTGTATGAATGATGGAAAATGGGCATGCTTCTACCTTATGTGAGCAGCCAACATTAGTGGATGGCTTGTACAGTTGTATATCATAAGTTGTATCCTGGTGGATGCATACTGAATTAGCAAAAATTTTGCACATTTGCACTAGGATTTGTGTGAAATTTGAGCATTCTATAAAAACAATGTGATGGTGGTGGCCAACAACTGATGTATACTTTTACCCCATATAACAAGAATCCTAAATCAGTTTAATTACAATCCAGGTATACAGTTACAATCTATCAATATTTACTCAAGTAACATACTTACAATCTATTAATTTCAGCTTTTTTTCCCCCCTGTATAACATAAGCATCATCTTATTGTATCTCAGTCAATCATAGGATATATATTGCATAAAGAGAGATTACATCTATTGCAGATGAAATGAATATAGATATTAAATATTCATAAAATGCATTTAGAATTTGTGTACTGATTTTTATATGAAGTTACAGCATCCAGGTTTTCTAGATTTTGTCCTTATCACAGATGAAGTTTCTTTTAGGCATGAGAAGGTAATTAGCACATTAAATGTTAAGCTTATTGATTGTTTTCTAGAGCCAGTATGCACATGTGGTTGCAGGATAATCCTTGAACTACATGTACATTTAGTGTCCAATAGTGGCTCTTTGATGCTATTTGGATAGTTATTTTGAGCTACTTAACATCAGCCTGCACTTGTTATCATCTCAACTTGACTACCCAAAGCATAAAACATTTTTTTTTACATAATATTTCTGAAATTAGGTAAATGTTTTAATGTCTTTTTGCTGTCAAATGTAGCTGTAATATCATTGACCTCAATATAGTTGGCAGTATTGTGGGAGATTATTTTTATCCTTCCTTTAATAGACTGACCAAAGTGATGGCCATCATTTGGTGTTCATTGTCTTCAGATTTGTCATACACTGTTTTTTAGGGGGGGGGGATAACTAAGTTTTTTTGCTTTTTTTTGTGTGTGTGTGTAAAAAATTTGGTATGTTTCCATTCACTTTGGCTTTTCTTATGATGATGATTTTCTCAACTCCAGGTGTTACTAGTTTGGTTTCACTCTTTTTCCTAATGAAAATTGTCTTTATAATTGCTGGGCAGCCAGTATAATAGTTGATGATGCTGACTGCCATACTGATGGGCCAGATTCGAATCCCAAAGACGGCATGAAGCTTTGTAAATGTATAGTGTCTATGCAGAAGGGAGCACTCAAAGTACATGACTCACTGAAAGTCTTATTGAGAGGTTTGTGGTAGAGGAAGATGATTGGGAGACCCTTGAATTGCCCTGGTTTGTTCTTCCTCAAAATTCTGATAGAAGCGTAACAGTTAACAAGCTCCAGTGGTATCTAATGTGTGCGTACAGGAATTCACAGGTGCCAGCCTTGTTTGTAAGTATTTTTGTAACTATTGGTCATGCAATCACGTTTTTCATCTAATTTTTAATATTAGTCTCAAACCTCACTTTTTTTATCTGCATCACTTTTCAAATATTGCCACGTAATATTCTTACCATAACACAAATAAAGGGATATTGCCACAAAATATTATTTTTCTGTATTATTTTTAAAAGAAATAATATAGTAAATATTAAAGAAATGTATGGCCACCAGATGTTAAAATAAAAGAATGTTGCCATTAAATGTTATTACGGTGTATTGTTTTTAAGGAAATAGCATAATGAATGTTAAAAATATGCAATGGTAATATTTTAACACTTTATCAGGAATTCTAAAGATATGTGTTATGAGATATCTTGTAACATCCATATGCCACTCTATTGCCATTTGGTGAGGATCTTTAATTCTGTTTTTAATCTGCATGTTATTGAATAACAAACTAAGTGATTTAAAGCAGTATACACAGTTTTTATTTCTTTTATAATTACAAGCTGGATCTGTGAAATTACATTAGCTGGATGTATTAAAAGAATTATAAATTATAAGAGTAATTATGAATAATTTATATTCCTTTTATGCTCCTTGGAGATGATATATAAAAAACTTTTCTAATAATAAATTATATATAAAATATAAAATAATTATTATATATAGAAACCCAAAGTCTGGTAAATCCTAGGTTTTACTGGTAAAATCTAACTTCTACCAAAGTGGTTTGTTAAAAGTCCGAAGTATGCTTTAATATGATTCCATTTCAGACTTTCGCCAAACTTTTGTCATAAAACCTAGGCATTATCAGCATCTTCCCGTAAAAGCCCAAAACAAGGGATTACTTATGATAGAATTTTCCATTCACAGATACATTGTATACAGTGTGTCCTAAAAGGGTTAAAACACACTTTAATTAATTCATAATATAAATTGTAAAGGTGATCAAAATAAGGTATGATTTAAATTATGTCGATGGAACTTACTGTCTTACAATTACTTTTCAAAGAGTTACAAGAAATAATAATAAAAAAAAAATGTGATATTTAGGCCACTTCACAAATAAGATCCCATGTGAAAAAGCTGAACTAATGCATAATTCTCCTGATAACTACTGAAGAGATTTCAATAATTAAAAGAATAGTTTTGGCTGTAGTTAAAAAAATTAAATTGGTAACTCAGAAAAAAAAATTAAAATTATGAAATTTAAAAAATAAGAAAAATGTATGTTTTGCTTTAATACTTCTTAATACTTGTTAAGTAGTCTACCTACCAAGGTTGACTGTTATGACATTTTGAATTACAAAGTAGATCAGCTGATTTGCACAAAAACATCTTTGTAGTACACTTCTTTGAACAGTTTATTTTCTGAGGCAATGTCCCTCAACTAAAGTTTTTTTACTATTTCGTGTACACTTATTTCTTCTACCAACTTCTTTGATGTTTAAAAAATTTTCTTTGCAAAAGGTAAACTGGTTTCTAAAGTTTTCTGGTTTTCTGAAACTGGTCTATTACTGATTTTGGATCTATCACTATCAGATACTTTTATTTTCACATTTTGTCTGGGAGTAGGATTTGGAAAGTTTTTAGTAGACGCAATTGTCATCTTCTTTGCCTGCTTCTCAAGTCCTTCCTTAGCTGTCTCTCAATACAATTTCACATTTTGAACTTTGTTAATAATTGCACTTGTCATGTCAGAGCATAGATGTGGTTCTTTTTTTTTCCTAATCAAATTATAGGAAAAACTGGGTTAGCAAGTGTGAACTTCATAGGACAACCAAAATAGCTTCATAAGACGAACATTTGATTCCCTCTCAATATGATTGATGTTTCATTACTTGAACAAATTTTAATCCTTCTGAACTCTTTTCTGTCTTATTTGTTTCCATCTATGTTACCAACATGATCTTAACATCTTGGTTCGCCCGTTTGACAGAACCTTGTGATTAACTGTATCTCGGTTTACCGTGAGCTATTTTCATATCACTCCACATTTCACATAAACTGTTTATGATTTGGTTGCAAAATTCTCTCCTGTTGTCGGAATGGGAGAATATTTGGTGCTCTAAAAGTTATGAAAATATCTGGAAGGTGATATGCTACTTCATCAGCTTGGCGCATTTTACGCCAACGAATCTCGCCAATAGATCGCCTCCTACGATTGAGGCAGATAGAGAAACGAAATCAAGCCTATCTGACGTGAGCAATTACTGTAAAACAAAGCTCACAGTTAAATTGTATTCCGCTTCACTGTAAGTATTTGTATATGATGTTTTCTTAATAAAATAATTAAAAAACGAAGCAGTGAAGCTGGTCCGTCGATAAAAATAATCACTAAGAAAATATAATTTATTCATCTGGTCCGTCGAGCCGGAGCTTACTTCAGCGATATGGATACTCTAATGAAAAGCAAAGCATCCCTAAAAGGGAAAATAACGAGATTTGAAAATTTTATGGAGACTGCAAATAATGAAGTGGACTTAGTTGAACTTAGAGTGAAACTAAAAAATATTCAAGCTCTTCAAAAGAAAGTTGATGAGCTATGAAGTGCGTACTACGCACAAAGTGACATCAAGGATGATGATCTCGCAATTATTGATGATGATTTAAACCACTGTGATGATCGTCTAGAAAAACTGGAGGTAAGAATTGAAATTCTCATTAATTCTTACAATAAGTTAAATTCTGCAAAAGCAGTAAATGTTCCTGAAAGTAATTTAAATGAAAATTTTCAAATCAAAACTAAAATTCCACCATTAGTTTTGCCTGAATTTTCAGGAAAATATGAAGAATTTAGTTCATTTAAAACTCAATTTGATGATTTAATTACAAATAATGTTCAGTTAAGTCATTCGCAGAAATTGTATTATCTGAGATCTTGTCTTACTAATGATGCTAAGCCTTTAGCAAGTAACTTTGATAATTTTGAATTTTTGTACAATGCATTGGAATCGCGCTATGATAATGAACGTCTAATTGTTGACATTCATGTGCAGAATATTTTAAATTTTGAAAAGATTCAATATGAAAATGCGAAAGACATTAGAAGTATGATTGATTGTATACAAAAGAATTTACGCGCTTTGAAAGTGTTAAAGTATGAACAGAACAAGTTATGTGATGTTTTTCTAATAAATATTCTTCTTCAAAAACTAGATAAAGAATCTAGGAAAAATTTCGAATTATCTCACAAATCGAAAGTAGTTCCAACCCTGGAGGAGTTTATTAAATTTTTAGAGCAGCGTGAATCAGTTTTGCTATCTATAAATAAAAATTTTGCAACCGGAAGTAAGATTAGTATAAACAAGAATTCTTCCCCTTCCCATAAATCAAGAGCTCTTTTGATGAATGAAAGTAAAAATAAAAACTGCGTTGTTTGTAGAAGCTTTCATCCTATATATTCCTTTGCAATACATTCTTAAAATTAAGTGTTCATGAAAGATTAAAATTAATTCGTTCACATAAGCTCTGTGAATTATGTCTAAAGCAAAACCATAAGAAAAGTCAGTGTCTCTCGAAATTTAAATGCGCTTGCGGGGAGAAACACAATAAATTAATATGTATGGGTAATGAAGGTCATTCCAAGACTCCTTGTCGCCCGGTGACGCCGCATAGACCAAACATAAGTGAGCTTGATGCAGCAAAAGGTGACTCAGAATTGAAGGCATTGAGTGTTTTAAGTAACAAAAATAAACAAAAAAGAAAAAGTGTACTTTTTTCTACTGCAGAGATTTATGTCTGTGACG